>PVJN01022505.1:0-33342 GCA_004026805.1 Lasiurus borealis | reverse complement strand
GAAAAAAGGAAGGAAGGAAGGAAGGAAGGAAGGAAGGAAGGAAGGAAGGAAGGAAGGAAGGAAGGGTGGGTAGATGGATGACTTTGTGCTGCTGCTCTGATAACGCCAAGGCCCCTGCCTGGGTGCTCACAGGTCGGAGGCGGGGACTACACAGGGATACTTGGTTCTTCATTGAAGAAGGAGCTGGGAAACTGGCCAATGTTCTCGGCAAATGTGAGGCCACATGAGGAGACTGGCCCTCTGCGAGGGCGGAGGCGGAACTATGCGCCCGAGCAAAGAGCTCAAATGGACGTGGACCCTGGCTGCCGCTCAGGCTGAGTCGGACGGTGGGGGTAGGTAGTCGGGACTCCATCGCCGCTCCCAGCAAAGCCGCAGTCGGTGAATCAGAGGACAGCGGGCAGGAAACACGGGCGAGACGAGCCGCCCACCCCTCTGGCCTGCCTGGCCCCGGGATGCCCTGTCTGTGCTGCAGGCCGGTGCCCAGGTCAGGGGCCTCGTTCCTGGGCCGCTCCACAACTTGCGAGGGAGCACGTACCGGTCCTCCAGGACAAGGCGGACTCCGAGGCTCCGTCTCCTCTCAGTGTGGCCTCCCCTCCCCTGCTGCTCTTCCTGATGGAGCCACATGGGTGGGGACAGTGGCATGGGGGTGGGGGCGTGGGCTTTTGGCTTTGTGCCCCCTTGACAGTGAGAAATAGTCACTTGCTCCTTCTCTCGATGATGCGAAAGCAAGATTAATGGGCCATTTTTCTTGATTCTAAGAAGTCCTTTTAAATGTCACCCACAGGAGAGGGGAATGGTACGTCAGGTGACACGGTGAGCGGCGTCTCACACAGAGCCAGGTTTCCTGCAAGGTCAACCGTGTACGGAAAGTTTGCTCAGTGCGCGTCGTTTTTATGTCCTTCGGCACCGAGTGGTTAAAAGAAAGCTGTTTTCAATTGCCAGCTTGTCTCATTTTCAAGAGTAATCAAGATCCAGAAATAACTGGGTGAAATCTTTTTAAAAAATGTTTACAGAAACGAATTTTTCTGTGGCTCAGATAATGGGAAAGCAGCGCTGGTTTCTGCTTCAGATTTTTGTTTAATTTAATTCCACCAATCCCGTTCTTCGTGGGTTCATCGCCGTCCAAATACATCATTTTATCTGCTCGGCGCTGATTATTGTATTGCCGTGCGTGCCGTGCGCGCGCGTCAAACCCCGCAGCGGCGGTGGGGGGGAGATGAGACACTCGGTTTTAGGAAGAGGGGGCAGCCATGCCCTCCGCAGCTTCGTGACGATGCTTCATTCCACCCCCCACTGGGAAGCGTCGAGAAAGGGATCGCAGGCACTGCCAGCCTGGTCTTTCTCCCATAGAGGATGAGTGCCATCATTCACACCAGGAAACAGGAGGAGGGGGTGTCTGTAACGGAAAGAGCTGGCAGGCCGCTTCCTGTCCGTTTCTACAATAAGCGGAGGCCTCCGAGCTCTGCCTGCGCAGGGGCAGAGGGCCAGGCGCCCTCCCCGCAGGTCTCGCTCCTCCCAGCTCTCCCGCCCCATGAGCCTGTGTCTGCAGCTGCCTGCTCAGAACCCGCTGGCGTCCCAGTTCCGTTCCGTGGTGTCCACTGCGTAACAAGCGAGCCGCACACTCAATGGCTGGCACCATCCACGTTCATCTCCTTCACGAATCCACAGGTTGACCAGTTGCCCCTTTTTCATTCACTCACTCACTCACTCACTCGCTCACTCACTCACGCGCAGGAGGCTGGCGGCTGTCATGGGTTTCCTCTGTCTGTCCCGTCCTCCCGCAGGTGGCAGGGACATGCTGCTAAGGCCAAGGCTGACTGAGGACAGACTGACATGACCTTCCCAGGCCTCCGCTGCCTCCAGTCTGCTTCTTACAGAGCGTGTCCTGGATGGTGTGGAGTCAGCAAGGAAGGATGCCACGGGGAGGGCGATGGACCCAGTCAGTGTTGGGAACCCTCACAGCAGCTTCTCCTCTGGTGACCGAGTGCCCACCCTGACGATGTCCTTCTCTTCTGTGGGTGGAACTGGTCCCAGGCAATCGGGCGTGGGAGAGAAAGCCTGCCTCTGTGGCACAGTCTCCGAGGCACCAAATGGCTCAGCGACGCAGAGCAGCTGCCTTTTACCCTCGGGGGGAGGGCCCTCGCCTGGACCAGAAGGCCCAGCCTCGGCACATGGCCACCACCTCAATGTTCAACAAGAGGGGGAGTAAGGGTGAGGGTAAGATGGAAATAAGGGGTGATAGGGGACAGCAAAGGAAGGGCATCTCAGAATGGGAAGCCAACCCATAGGTGCCCGGTGGCATGTCCAGAGACTGACCCCCTACAGTGAGACAGGGACCTAGAGGGACCTGTCCCCTAGGCCCCACCCTGCTGTCCGCTGGCCTGGCACCCTCAAGTGCCTGGCCAAGGCCCCTCCCCACGCCAGACTCTGGGAGAAGGGACACCATGTCTGTCCTCCGATTGGTGTCTGGGGACACGCCCTCTGTCACTTCAGGGAGAAGTTTCCTTTGAATTCTACCACTGCCCTTTGCCATTCCAGTTCCGTGACCCGAGGCCCTCTTCCCATCGCCACGGGGCAGATGCGCTTCCAGCCCTTTAGGATCACTGTGAGGAGTGGAGATCTTACAGACACATTCATGCGTGTTTCTGGGCACGTAGAGATGCACACGTATGTCCAGCAGGTCGCATATAAAATGCCGATGGCATATTGTTAGAGCACCAGCACCACGGCGTCCTCGCGGCGCTGGGAAGCATGTGCCCTAGATTCGGGGTGGTCCCGGGCTCTACCTCTGCTGTCAGTGCTTAATAACGTGGGTCCTGAGCCGTGCCAGGAGCCCCATCTGTTCAGGACGAGCACCGTGTCCTGAGATCGGCCTCGGCGTGACCTCGCTCTCCCGCACCCGGCCCGCCCATGTCAGGAACTTCTGAAGGAGCCCGGCCAGGGCCCCATCCAGCACCCGGATGAAGTGACAGAAGCCTGCCTGTGTACCCACAGGCGCTGGGCTATTGTCTTCTCATATTAAAGGGAGCCCGGGTGCATGGCGGGCATCGGGCCTATGGATGGGAGGTGGCACCAGTGTGGGATTTGTCCGGCGTCACAGGCCGGCAGCGGGTGCGGAGCTGAGCAGAGGAAAGTCAATGAATAAATATTTGCTAAACAATCCAAACTTGTTCATTCAACAGCAGCTGTTCTCTGCACACCAGCTGGATGCCACCCTGCCACCGTGTAGGGTGGAATCCTAGACCGCTGAGATCCACGTGAGACTTGGAGGAGCTCCCAGAGCGTGGGTGTGACGACAATTAACTGACTTCCTCCCTCCCCTTCTCTCTCCTTCCCCCTCCGCTCCATCCTTCCATCTCTCCCTCTCCTTCCTCTGACAAGGCTTCCCCAGGCCTCTGGGAAGCTCACCACCCAGCCGGCAGCCATGGCAGCAACTAGGAAAAGCCTGCGCATCTCTCTCTCTCTGTTCACGATGACTCACCACTTCTCTAACCTCCCCAGGCTGGCGGCATGAGAGAGAAGTATCTGACCGTGGTAGCTGGCACGCAGTCAGTCTCTAAAAATGAACTGCTTTGTGTAAAACTCAGAAGGCACCGGGGAGGCGGGAACTTGCAGGAATTCACCGCGCAGATGCGACGCCCGGCAGACAGCTGATCGTGGCACCTGACCCGGCGCCCTCCTCAAGGCAGACAGGCTGTGGCAAGCCGGTCCAGGGTCTGATCTCAGAGAAAGTTCACAGTCCCCGCCAGGGAGCCTGCGTGCTCCGTCTTCATCACCGAGGGGCGGGAGTGCTCCTGGGCGGGCTTGCAGCGTCCTGTGTAGCCGCGGGCGCTGGGCTATTGTCTGGCCAAGCCGGTCCCTCTGCAGAGCCCTCAGCTGCCTCCGGCCAGGGCGCCTGGCTGAATGATGGCGCCTTTACCCGCTCGCCCCTGAGGCCGAAGACACCCAGAGGAGCAGCGGCCGCTGGGCTAACAGAACGGGATCGGAGATGTGCTCCCGGCCGTGGTCCGCTGCGGGACGCATCGTGCGGCTGCTGTGAGCGTGTCTTTGCGTGCGGGAGGCTTTTTATTGGCAGAACTCTCGGCGGGCAGAGCGGCAGCTGTCCTTGCCGGGAGCGATGGGTCTCCTGACGACGTCTCGCCGTCTCTGCAGCGGCCCCTGTTCCCAGAGGCGGGGCAGGGGGCTGGGGCTGTGCCCGGTGGAGGCTGCCTTTCTCCCCGGTCCTGCCCAGCAGAGGGGCCAGGGGGGAGCGTGTCCCCAGGATTTCCTGGGGGCTCCCAGGCCAACCAGTGGCGCCCATCTTTCTCAGAGCAAAGCCAAGGCCTTTCTGTGGGCCAACCAGCCCTGCTCAGTGGCCCTGGCCCCTCCCTCCCTCCATCTCATTCCCACCCGTCCAACCCGTGCGGCCTCCTTGCTGGCCCGCTCAACTGCCCAGCCCTCGCTCACTCAGCTGGAGCGGAGCCCCTGCTGCACACAGGCACGCCCAGGGCTCCCCTCCTTCACGTCTGCTTAGTGCTCCCCAGAGCATGTGCCACCTAATGGGGTCACGGCTTCCCAACATTTCCTGTCTTCTGCTGTCTACACCTGGAACGGAAGCTCTAAGGTCCAGGGGGACAGGGGCTTTGTGGGGGCTGTGTCCTCTGCCTTCGCACGTTACGCATGTATTGCCTCCCTGAGTCACCGGCTGTGGCCGGGCCAGTCTGGCTGACTTTGGCTGGATTCCTTTGTGCCCCGCTTTGGGAGGCAAAAGTTTTTTACTGTCTGTGCTCCCCCAGTGTGTCTTCAGCACCTGGGACAGCGCCAGGGTGTGGAGAGATCCATGACCACCTGCTGATGAAGGAACCCCAGGCTCCCAATGGGGTCTGCACCGGAGCCTTCCCACTGCCACCCAACTGGATGGCGTCCCCGAGGGGCCAGAGCTGCCGTGAGCCGCCTCCCCACTTCATGCTGCAGAGCACAAGGGGACCATCGCCACGGAGACGCGCATCTCCGCTCGCCTCCCTGCGCTGGACAGAAAACGATCGCATTCCTTGCACCAATTTGGGGGCACATCGCAGGGCGCCCCGGGCAGCATTTGTGGATCACTCAGAACCAAATGGGCCTAACGTTTGGACTCGTTTTGATGTCAGGGACAACCTGAAGGGACACTCCGTTTTCTGAGCGATAGAGGAAATTGGGGTTATTTTCAACGCCGCCGTGTGAACTGGCCGTGCTGGAAAGCCGCGCCACGCAGTGAGCGTCCTGTTTACTGCGGCCTTTTCCCAGCACGAGCCAACGGCCTCTCACCCCCTCCCCTCGCACTCACCCCCCCACACACACATGGTGGACAATAGTCCCCCTTCCCAATTGGCCTCTCTCGGTCCACGATAGCTTACAGCTCCGGGACAGAAACAGCAGTCAGGTCCATGGAGGCGGCTCAGCAATGAACTGAAACTGACAGCCTCGCCCAGCGGCGGACGGGCCTGTGCCCGCCACAGACCTCTCGGTGGGAGCGAAGGGCCAGGCCACACGCCTGTGGCAGCCGGTGACTCGACATTTTGTCTCCACCAGCACGCAAGCGTCCAGAGGACGTGCATCCCCAGAACTCCATCCCCCAGCACCCGGGCTGGTTCACAGTCACGCAGGGACCTGGGCCCGTCAGCTCTTCGCTCGAGGCTTAGTGTTCTCACCCAGAATGATGCGCTCGGAACAGGGGGCGCTGTGCCACGCGTCCCTGTGAGCTGCTGTGCGGGCCTTTTCCTAGGACCCGGCTTTGAGGAGTGGGGGAGGGGGATGATGAAGCTCTGGAGAGAGGAGACGGGGTCCCAGGAAGACGGGTAGCAGGATCCCAAGCCCTGGAAACTGATCCCACAGATCCTACTGGCATGGAAACTACTGGGCAGCATGCAACACCTACACCGAGAGGTTACCACCACTTAGGGTTCAGTTCCTTCGGCGGGGCGGGGGGGTGGGAGTGGGAGGCTTGATGCAAGTTCAACAAAAATGGGAGACTAACGTCTCCCGTGGGAGAAAGACTGCTCCCAAGTTGGCAAAAGCTGTTATTATGGGTCCTCAGCCAACGTGCAGCTCCAGGAGAGGGTGCAGGCCCTGCCACGTGCCACGTGGGCCTCGGTGGTTCCGGCTTTGACCTTGCTCTCAGTTGGGTGCCACCCCCAGCCCAGATGACAGTTGCCACAGGTGATGGTGGCCTCACACTGCCATCGGCTCAATACGGGGACACCCTGGCATCACCCGAGTCCCACAGGCAGCTCATGATAAGCACAGGGCTTCACGGGGAATCTTGACGCCTCCTGAGAACACACAGATTGTTCCAGATCTGAGACCCCAAATGACAAGGAAAGGTCCCGGAGATGCAGCACGTGTTGTCCCGGAAAGAGATGCCGGGCGAACAGAGCAAATCTCCCGTCTGTCCTTTCCGGGAGGTGGTCTCTGACTCCCCTGCCGCTGGGCTGAGGGAGGCCCGCTGCTGGCACTGAGTGACTGGTGGTCGCACAGGATTCTAAGCAGCGGATCAGGGATGTGCCCGGAGCTGCATTTTAGCCACCAACAGGGACAATGGCGTTTGCTCCAGGAGCTTAAAGGATCAATGACTGCGGATGTGCGGTGGGGAGCGTGCCTCCTCAGCATGCGGGGGGTGCCCCCTCCAGGTTCACAGGAAATACCCGCAGCTCAGCTCCCCTCACCCTGCCCGGCTCCGGGAGACCTTGTTTGTCCCCCAAAAGGAGAGGGTGGAGGGCCATCGGCCCGCCGTACCCGGAGTTCAGCGCTTCATTCGGAGGCTCCAGCCTAAATCCCGGCCCCTCACTTTGCTCCAAAGGCTGCGGGGTTGGGGGACAGCACCAGGCAAACGGGTAGGACGAGGCGCTCAGCCACTTCCTGTCAGGTACGGGACGACGTGTGGCTTCGGCAGGAGAACACAGAAGGTCACCTCTGGAACACAGCGCGTGCCTGGAGCCCGCTGTGCCGTGTGCTCCAAAGTCGAGGTTTTGCTTCCGTTTCTTGCATTCTCTGCCGTGGACACTGGGATTTAGCGCCTCGTAATAGAGAGAGCCGCGTGAGCTGGTCCCCATCAAAACGTTTTCCGCGAGTGAAACGAAAGACACCCTCCCTGCACTTGGCTTTTCATGTGAGGACAGCAGTGGGGAGAGGTGTGTGGTCGGAGCTCGGAGGCCCGCGCTCCCCTCGGCACTGGCTTCTGGACGGCGGCCGATTACATGCTCACGTGCCCAGCCGCCCGCCTGCTCTTCCTTTTGAAGCTGAGAAGGAAACGCGTTTGAAGAAACTCCCCGAAGCAGGTGATGTCCTTCCGCGGAGGGATTAGTGCAGTGTCCGAGCTCAGAAACGGGACAGCAGGCGGTCACTGTGCTCCTGCCACCACTGAGACGCGGCCGTGCTCCCGGGGGGTGACTGTGGGAAGGAATTCGGGGGGGGGGGGCTTCCCTCCACCCCAGCTCCGAGTCTGACCTGCGCCTGTGTGTGTACGTGTGCACACATGTGTGTCTGTGCATGTGCATACCTGAAGCCTCTGGGGGTGCATGCACATGTAGCTATGCATGCTGAGGTGTGTGGCTGTGCATGTGTGTGCACGCGTGTGTGCGCTCTGTGGGGTCAGGTTGCTGGTGGATGGGCTGAGCATATGGGGGAGCACGGAAAAACACTCGAAGCTCCGTGGCCACCAGGGCGGTGCCTGCTCCTCATCCTCTCGGATGCAGGCCCGGGCCGAGCTGAAAAGTGAAGCGACGAGTGAATGCCTGGGTACGAGAGGGTTAGCCCAGAGTGAGAGCCCGCCCAGTCCTGTCACCGGCAGTTCATCAGGGGAGAGGCCCTGTCCCACCGCCCGCACCCCAGCCTTCCCGCCCCTCTGACCCCTGCGACCAGAACCGCCCCTGAGACACACCTGCTCGGGCCTGAGGGACTCTCCCAGCGAATGCAGGGGCTGCCTGGGGAGAGTCAGGCTCTCTCCGTGCCCCCCTCCCCCCACCCCCCACCCCCGTCGCTGGAGGGCAAGTCACCACACACTCGTTCGTGAACGACGGGCAGCCTGAACAGATGAAACCCCAAACCGCTTCCCACAAGTGTCTGCTTAATTAAAAGTAACTCCCGCGGCCGTGTGATGTGTGTCCCGCTTAAAAGAAACCCCGAGAGACCCTCCCCGGCTCCTAGGAACCATCAATTAGCACGTGCTTATTTGCATGATGTGATTTTTTTTTCTTCCCTTGGCAAAGCTTTCTTTCATTCGCTGGCTCAGCCGACGTCCCCAGACCCGCCCTGGCGATGACGATAAATAAGAGCGACACGAGGCCTGTCCTCGGGGGCCCGTGCCAGAGTGCGGGAGGCGGGCGTGCAAATGAGCAGTCGGAACAGAGTGTGACAAAGTGGGCCCCAGAGCTGGGCTCCGGTGACAGCAGGGGCCCCAGGGAGCAGGCAGGGGCTGGGTGGGCAAGGGGGAGGGGAGAGCACCCCACGGAGAGACTGGGGTCCGGTGCTGCTCAGAAGAGGGTGCCGGGGGGAGGGGGAATTCATGCCACCGTAGCACGTCCCCACAACACTGGCCTTTGCAAACAGCATTCAATCTCTTGCTCACGGGGGTTCCAGGAAGTGTCCAGGGCAAGTGTCCTTCAGGTGGTAACTCAGGAGTCAGAGGTCAAGGCCAGACCTGGAAGCCGCATCGTTGGGCCGGTGGTGACTGACACAGAGCAGTTCTGCCCCCACCGGCCCCGGGCCCCTCCCTCTCAGCAGGCATGGGGGTGCTCTTCCTTTCCCCGGAAGGACCCAGGGACCGGGCTTTGGTGCTGCGGATGCTCGTGGGAGCGGCGTTCCTACCGGGAGAGCCAGAGGCGCTGAACCGCCTCGCAGAGCCGGGAACGGTGAGTGCGTGAGGTGCCGGGAGCCGCGGGGCGCGGAGCCGTGGTGGTTCTGAGGCTCGGCTTTAATCTCAGCCCCGGGGCTCTGACGCTGCAGGAGGAGCCGGCAGAGCATTCCTCGGGTTCATTGCCATCACCTGGGCTGACAGCCGCAGCTTGCTCACTCCTGGGCTCGTCACAGGTGGACTTTTCCCCTGTCCGTTCGTGATGCCTCCACCGGCCTGGCCGAGGCCCGGCCCCGGTCCTCTCCACGCAAGCCCAGGTCTGCAAGTTCCCCGCTTCTCCGACCTCAGCTCGCCGCGGGGTCCCCAGCAGCCGGGGCTCCGCCCTCCGTGTCTCTCCCATCGCCCTTTCCATCCCTTTCCCCTCGCTGCATCCTCCCTGAGCGGCCTCAGCCACCTGCTACTGAAGCCCCCCAATAGCCGGTCTGGCCTCTACCCCCCAAACTCCAGGCCCCACCGATCTCCAGCTGCACAGCCCAGACCGCAGACGCCAGGTGAGGCCCACCGCTCGTTATCTTTCCCAGACTCCCCCGGGCCTGTCCCCTGCCGAGTTCCTGCTCAGGTCAGGGTGCCCTCCACCCCGGCACCCACAGGACACACCTCAGTGCCACCCTGCTCCTCACTGCCCCCCCTGGCCCGTCCGGTCGGTCTCTGGTTCCTCCCCATCCTCCATGACGTCAACAGAGAAGGTGATGGAAGCACAGAGCCTGTGAGGGGTGAGGACGATCTCAGCTGAGGGAGCCCTTAAGGGTGGCATCCAGGGAGAACGGGGGAAGGAGGTGGAGAGGGGCTCACGGGAGAGGAGGCAGCACCCGGCCCTGAGGCGGAGCCACGGCACCCGTGCCCCGGCCAGCGCCCGCCCCTCAGTCAGCTCGGAGCTCCGCGCTTACATGCCCCTGCGCTTTAGAAAGTCGTGATTTACTTGTCGGAAAAATTACCCAGAAATAGACAACTCGGGGAGAAAGGACACATTCACGCACTGCTTCCCGAGAAAGCGCACCCCCGAATCCAAGTCAGTGACGCGGAATGCTGCTTAGCAGGGGGAAGCCGGCCTCTGCCTGTGAGGCCGTGGAAAGCAGGGGACCTGGCGCCGTAGGGAGCGTGTGCCCACGTGCCCGCCTGCCCATGGAGGGTGGCAGGTGTGTCAGGGGTGCGGTGAGGACGGGCACGCCGGCAGCCCATTGGGAAGAGACCTTCCTTCCGGTGTTCAGATCCCTGTTCACGGTGACTAACATCTAATTAGAAAGATCAGAGAGGGGACATCTTAGCGGGTTCCAGGCGGTCTAACTCAATCCCAGGACTTTATAAAAATATATTTTTATTGATTTCAGAGAGGAAGGGAGAGGGAGAGAGAGAGAGAAACATCAATGATGAGAGAGAATTCTTGATCGGCTGCCTCCTGCACACCCCACACTGGGGATCAAGCCTGCAACTCGGTCGTATGCCATGACCGGGAATGGAACTCAGGAGCCTTTAGTCTGCAGGCTGACACTATCCACTGAGCCAAACCGGCCAGGACCCGGGATATTCTTTACATGAAGAAGTTGGGGTTCAGAGAAGTGAGGTCACTCAGAGAAGCTAAGCAGCTAACTTGACCCCCACGGAAACTCCATGCTCGCTTCCCTGGTTCTGCCTCTCTCAAACACTGGCTTATTTTTTATTTTATTTATTTATTTTTTAGACCGTGATCTTTCTTTTTCACATGTCACAACCATCCGGCCACGCAGCACACCTGTCACTGCAGGCTTTTATCACAGTTACCACATGCTGGACAGCAGCTATAGGACAGGTCACCCCAGAGGTGAGTGAGGGGCATTCTCACACTCAGCATCTCACACACACACACACACAGACGCACATGCGTGTGCCCGCACAGGCTCGGCGGCACAGCATCAACCTGCCCTCGAGGCAGCAGCTTAAGATCCACGGTGCCGCTCAGCTCATGGCGGAGGGAGAGAGGGATGCTGGCTGGCGGATGAGGTGGTTTCTGCGGCAAAGACATCATCGCGATGACCAGGGAGCCCGCTGCCCAAGACCTGGAGTCCCGGGCAGAACTAGCCCTCCTGCAGCCCTCACCTATGGACCACGGGTCCCTGAGTCTCGGGTGTTGCACAAGATTTGGGGACTTCTTTTGTGTGTCCAGTGTCCTAGGGGCTGACTCTGCTCATGTCCCTGTCTTTCTTTGTTTTGTCGTTAATATATTCTCATTGATTAGATGAGGAACGGAGAGGGGGGGAGGGAGAGATAGAAACATCCATGATGAGAGCCACTGATTGGCTCCCTCCTGCACCCCCTCCTGGGGATGGAGCCCCGCAACCCCGGGCACGTGCCCTTGACCAGGAATCGAACTGGGACCCTTCGGTCCACAGGCTGACGCTCTATCCACCGAGCCACGCGCTGGGCCTCAGGTCTCTGTCTCGCGAAGCCTGTCCCCAGTCCTGGAGTGGCCAGCAGCCCCAGCCTCTGACAAGGTGACCTTGTGGCTCGGGCCGTTTCCCTCCAATGAGCCTTGCTCTGCCAGTGACGCCCTGAGCCTTGTGGTAAAGAGAAATGTCTTTTTCATCGTCTCTGGCTCCCATGTCTCCAAAGCATAATAAATGGAGAAAATATTTCATCACAATACAAATTTAAAATATATTCAACCAGTGGCTAAATATAATTTTTAATTACCGGATAGTCTTATTTTATATTATTAAAGTTGGCTATTTTAAATGAGTTTTTCTATCCCCTTGAGCAGTCCAAAATTCAGGGTTTTCTTAGAAAAAATAATTGAATTCCAATACATTTTGATTAAACCCTCGACCAAGATCATTACGTATGAAGGAGGAAATGAAACCGCTTTCGAACTCCAGTTGACTTTGACATTTCCATCGATGACTTTTTAAATGCATTTATTTAAAACCAGGGGAGCTTTCACCCCCGTTTTGTAAACTGTCTGGACAGACCCCACCCAGCGTCATCTCACCCCAGCCACGCCTGCTCTCTGGCCTCCAAGGACGGGCCTCCCACTGACCCTCTGCTCCACATGCCCTTTGCACACACTTCCGTCTGCCTTTCTGCTCGCCCAGTGTACCGCCCTTTCCCCAGCCCACGGTGAAGGCCTCATCCCAGGTCCCACCCCCACAGAGAAGACTTCAGACCCCAGCCCACCGCCAGTCTGAGAGAGCACCCGAATTAACCTGAAAAACAGCTGTATTACTTTAAACCTCAGAACACATATCCTTATGTGAAGAAGTGAGTAAGTTTCTTATATGTGAAGAGGGGGTAAGTTTTTCTTACGTTTCCTTCTCCGGGCCTGGGCGAAGCCATTGAAGAGGTGACTCGGCTGTGGATCCAGGAAGCAGACCTCCGCACCACATCATCCTCTCATCCACGTCATCTCATCGCCCGATGACTAAAGGCAATAGCTGACGCCTGTGGACCCCGGGCTGCACGTCCCAACCTCATCCCAGCCCCTTCCCCTTTACAGTCTTGTCCCCTGCACCTTGCTGAAAGGGGATCTGAATGCTTGCAAGCACCCTGTCTTCTTGGTTGGCCAGCCTTCTCAATAAACGCCTGATAGACGCTTTTCGAAAGAGGACAGAAGGAAAGCCACGAGACATATGAAAAACTAATTATCCGAGAGATGCAAATCAAAACCACAATGCGGTACCGCCTCACATCTGTCAGAATGGCCATCATCAACAAGTCAACAGATGACAAGTGCTGGCGAGGATGCAGAGAAAAAGGAACCTTCGTGCACTGCTGGTGGGAAGGCAGACCGGTGCAGCCACTGTGGAGAACGGTATGGAGTTTCCTCACAAAACTAAAAATGGAACTCCCATTTGACCAAGTGACCCCACTTCTAGAAATACATCCCAAGAAGACAGAAACACCAATCCGAAAGGACATATGCGCCCCTATGTTCATAGAGGCCCAATTCACCACAGCTAAGATTTGGAAACAGCCTAAGTGCCCATCAGCAGATGAGTGGGTTAAAAAACTGTGGTACATCCACACAATGGAATACTACGCTGTGTAAAAAGGAAGGAACTCCTACCATTTGCAACAGCACGGATGGAACCCGAGAGTGTCATGCTAAGCAAAATGTCAGACACAGAAAGATAACTATCACATGATCTCACTCGTTTGTGGAATATAACGAACAACATAAACTGATGAACAAAAACAGATCCAGAGGCAGAGAAGCATCGATCAGACCATCAAACCTCAGAGGTAAGGTAAAAAAAAGGGCGGGGTTTTGGGGGAGATATCAACCATATGTAATACCTTAATCAATAAATAAAATAAGAAAATAAACGCCTGATATGACTCCACACGGCCTTCATCACTGAACACAAGCCCACCCAGCGGTTTCCCGGTAACACCAGCCCCTCCTGCCCCAAGCCCCTCCTTGGCACGTGTAACACCGACATCTCTGTCACGTGTGCCTGATGGCCCTGTGGCTGCCTCCCCACCGGACTGTAACCCGGGGCCAGGCGGAGTCTCCTCACTGAGGTCGTACCCCCACGCTGTGCCCCACCCCCGCCTGGCAATGCCAGGCTGGAGGCTGTGCCTTTGGAGGGCCTGGTGCCTCGGTTGCAGCAGGATCGCGGGAGTAGCCCCACCACAGCCAGAGGGCTGAGCGCCAGCTTGCGTTCCTGAAAACTGTCTCTGGGGTGAGGTCACGGTAGCGAAAGCCACCTCTGACCTGGGAGAGCTGAACTGCGGCGTGCGCTTAGCCGGGGCCCTGGAAAGATTCTCTGCGGCCTCATCACAGCCTTACCTGAGGGCTGGCGAGCCGTCTGCCTGTCCTGGCTCCCTTTCTGCTGTCTGCACGGCCCCCAGGGGCTCCGGGGCCTCCTCCAGCCGCAGCTCCGGGCCCCCTCTTCCTCCGAGTCCGTCAAGGGAGACCGGAGCCGCCCCGGGTGGTAAACAAGCAGGCGGACGAGCCCCGCCCCAGAAGCCCACGGGAAGCGCGAGGGCTGTGCACAGACCCGGTCAACAGCGCGGGGCCAGCTGTTCCCAGGCGGCGTGATTGGCCTGGACGGTGATTAGCCAGAGATGCTCAATGACCCAGAGCTTTGGCGAAGTTTGAGAGACAAGCACTGATTTCTCCGCTGTGGCCCTCCCTGCCTCTGGAGGACACCGCCTGGGAGAGGCCCCGGGCTCTGTCCTCGGGAGGCGGCCACGTGGGCCAGGCCCGGGAATCAGCCTGATGCCCACGCTCCTCTCCTTCCTCGACAGCGTGATCCAGAGCCAACCAGCGGCCCTGAGTTTGTCCCACACCGTCACGGCCTGTCCTGACCTGTGCCTTGGAATTCTGTGACCTCCGATGGATAAAGAGAGACCCTCGCTCTTCCCTGCTGCCTCGGTGGCAGGCGCGGCGGATGCCAGCCGAACAGAGGTGTCTGTGGTGACACATGAGTAAAAGTGCCAACTACAGTATTCGCCAAAACCGGTTTAGCTCCGTGGATAGAGCGACGGCCTTCGGACTGAAAGGTCCCAGGTTCGATTCCGGTCAAGGGCATGCACCTTGGTTGTGGGCACATCTCCAGTAGGGGGTGTGCAGGAGGCGGCTGATGGATGTTTCTCTCCCATCGATGTTTCTGGCTCTCTATCCCTCTCCCTTCCTCACTGTAAAAAAAATCAATAAAATATATATTTTTTAAAGAAGTGTCAACTATTCTGTTACACAAATGACAGCCGAAAACCCATGTATCTCTTTCCCCTCCTCCAAAATATAGCTGCTAAGGGCCAGCTGTTGACTGGAAGCCTTACCCATAACAGTCAATGAACACGTATTTTGTATGTTATGTGTGTTACGGACTATGTTCTTACAATAAAGTGAGGGAGAGAAAATGAAGTGTTATTAAGAACATTGTAAGGGAGGTAGAGCACACACTTACAGCTCTGGGCTGTATTTATCAACGCGGCTGAACACATGCCATCTCTCTGCAAGATGAATTGTCGGTACCTACAATATCTGCTTATCAGATATAAAACCCTGAGTGTTCTAGGTACCACTGACACGAGAGATCAAAAACAAACAAATGTGAGGAAGAAATTCCTCCTTATTTACAGCCAACACGGCCTTGGGCATCAATGACGAAGCAGCCCGGTGTGACCCATATTCCTGCACATGCGAGCATGCGGCGTTAGAGAATTGTCATGGGACAGGGTGTTACAGTCACATTGACAGCACCGCTTTGGAAAGATTAGTACTTTTTTATGAAAAGGAACTCGCCTGTGATGGCGAGCTTGCTGCACTGTTTCACCAGTTACAGGAAGAGGTGCATCTGCTATCTATCCATATAAAAGCCTCCTATGCAAACTGTCCCCTCGGGATTCAGGAGTCCTGGAGTATGATTGCTCGCTATGACGTGTGCTGACCACCAGGGGGAGGTGAGGAACGAAGGAAGGCCCCCTGCCGGCAGGCTGGCAGCCGGAAGCTGGGGAAGGGAGGCCCCGGCTGGCAGCTGGAAGGTCCTGATGGGCCCTAATCACCAGCCAGACCTGGGGCCCCGCCCATGCTTGAATTCCGTGCACCGGGCCTCTAGTGTTAACATGAGTCTTTGAAAGGGAGGTCACGTGCAACATCTGGACAGAGTATCTCCAGTGGGAATCCATTGTCCCGGGCCTGATGGCTTCCACGGCTGTTCCAATAGCAAGGCTGTGTCTCAGGGGTGCGACCCTCCCCGACCTCATGATGTCCTCTGCCAGGCTCTCTCCACAGCCCTGACCATCCTTCCAGGGAGACCCTGTGTATTGAGACTCAAAGGTCCTTTCGACTCCCATCCAGAGGCTCAATGGGAGACACTGGGGGCACGCTGACCCCTTTGGTGGTGAATTTATGGGGTTCTGGGTGTCGGGGGGGCATGTCCCATATCAGAAGCACTTGGAAAGGTAGTCTCTCTGGTGCCAGGTCCTGCCTGACCGCAGGGACCAATCCTGAAACGGGTTTCCCTTGTCCAGGCCTTCGTGTCATCCAATCCAAAGGCCGGCAGCAGGTGTTGTGTCCCCTCCACGGTCCTCTCCTCCTCCTTAGACCCCGAGCGGGAGCCTGGGAGCTGAGCCCCCTGGAGCCCGGCACGCGTGCGCCTCCCCCTCCTCTCCTAGGATGCCCAGGCCTTTGCTGCAGAGACGGTGAGCGGAGGCTCGGGCAGTGTCCTGCTGAAAACTAAGCGATTGGAGTAAAGGGTGTATTGGATGTGAGGGAAACGGTCAGATGTAATGAACACAACGGGAGAGGACGGGAGCATAAACGGGAGGCGTAGAATAATGTATAACGATTAGCAGGTTCTGAAAAATTCATTTGATCTATTCAAAAACTCCTGCGTAGCGGGAGACGGCGGGCCCTCCCCGGCTGGAATTACCGGCTCATGTTATTCATCAGCGAGCGGATCAGCCGCCATCCAGCCGCACGCGTTTATATTCTGCTCGGTTCTGCAGGGCCGACCTGGGCGGCGGCAGGATGCGGGTCCTGCCTCACAGAGCGCTCGGAGCAGGTGGGCAGGGATGCTCCTTCCTGTGCCCTCAGCCAGGAGCCCCACCCAAGCCATCCTCCCCCCTAATGACACGACTGTCATTGAATCGAAAAGCTCTGCCTCACGACGGTGCTTTGACAGCTCACTGCAGCGCCCGGTGAGGGGATCTCACCCCTAGGGGGCCGGGTGTTCCCGCCAGCGGGCAGCCGGTTCGCCCCGGCTCTGGCCGCAGCCCACCCACTGCACCCGCCGGCCCCGGCCCGGGCAGCCTGGCGGGCAGGCCTGCAGTCTGCTGACGATTGAAACGGTGCTGACGATTAAAGCGGTGCAAACGCACAATATGTTCTCGAGGATTTACCTCCCAGCAAAACAGATTACTCCGTTTCAAATGCGGTTTCTGGCCCATAAATAAAAATAAATCCTCTTCTTATTCTTGTCTTTTCCTTTCAAATAATGAAAAGGCACGTGACTCTCTTTGCCAGGAGTATATTAAACTTTTAAAAAATACCAAATTTTACTAGGCTCAAGGAAATCTTAACGGATTGCTTGCGGAGGGATCTCAGAAGATTTAAGAATTAATCAGCTGTGTGTTCCGGCAGGAGACGGCTTACTTGCGGGGTAAGTAAAGCTGAGGACGTGTCCTTCCCACCTACCCCGTGCCCCGGCGTCATCGCCGGCTTTTATTACCGTTTTCTTCCTGCTCCACACGTCTGTGCACGGGACGGGGACCGGGAGAACTTGTCAGAATCCACTCTGGAAGTAGCTGAGCGCCGAGCCAGGGAGGCCTGGCAGAGGCGCCCCTGCAGGCTGGCCAGGTCGGCCCCACGCCCTAACACTCGCCCTCCGTGCTCTGGGCATCTTCCGGAGGCGGCTCACCTGACCTTTCTCTTGGCTTCCTCGGTGACTTCCTCCACCTCCCTCCCCATTGCTCAGTCTCTGACCGGGTCCCCAAAACAAATACGAGGGTGTGCGATGCCCCATCCTCAGCGGCTGCCAGGTCATCCCTGAGCTGTCTTCCATTTGGTTGTCACCCTTTTAGTAAAGAGAGCACCCTCCCCCTACCCCATGTCAGCACTGAGAGGACCTGGTTCTGGGCCTTTCCTCTGCCCCCCCAGCACCTCACCCCAAACTCCGTTCCCCTCCCCCAGCAGGGTCGGGCCACCTGCTCCTGGTATCAACAAGCCCAGGTGTGGAGGCGGCAGACTGGCATCAATTAGAAGTCGTGATTGAAGCTGAACGCAATCAATTATATAATTTGAGCGATTCGGGGTTTAATTACACTAAAACTGCCTCCTACTCCCGGGACATTGGCAAGGCTCCCCCACCAAAGGCACCTGGCTCACGTCTCCTGGCTGAGGCCGCCAATGGGGACCTCTCGCTACACAGTCACCCACAGGTGGGTGGCCTGCACCCCCGGACACGCGGCCACCTCCTGCGGGAGCGGGCGTGGAGCCGGCAGCTGCTCCGCCGTCCACGAGAGGAACTGCCTGTGGCTCAGGCGGCCCGACAGCATTGCCCCGCCCAGTCCGTGTCCCCACCCTGGACGGGGCGCTGTGGGGCCGGTCGCTGGTGGGGTGCTGATCATCCCATGGGGTTACTCTCTTGGGAAGCTCTGCAAAATAGTACATTCGTCCTGACGGTGGGTTCTTATTCCTTGGGGTTGTCTCAGACACGGTCACAGGCCTGGACCGCTCAGTGCGCGCCTGAATTCTTCCCGATGTCACTGAGAGTGCATGTCCCCAGGACCAGAGCCCCTGAGCACCTCGGGGTCTCCAGGGCGTGGCTGCCCACCGTGCAGTGGACATAGGCCTCCCTGGCGGAGGGGCCTCTGCAGAGTCATCCCTGGAGACCAGCCTTCCTGACTGCCGGCACCTGGCTGGCCCGGCGCGCATTACACCGGCGGGCTCTCTGGCTCTGGCCCTGGGCTGTCGGGATGCCTTCCCACGTGGCTGGATCGCCAGCAGCAGGCGGAGAGCTGAGAGGCGCAGTCACCTTGCTGATGGGCCAGGCGCCTGGCCGGGCTGTCTCTGGTCTGGGAAATGAACTTCGCCTTCTCAGGGGCACAGACAGATGCTCTCAGCCGCCCCACTCCCACCGGGGGGCTCGTTCTCTCCACCCACCTCGCACCCGGAGCCGTGTGAAGGCCCTCCAGGAGCCGGCCCCACTCAGCACCTCATGGTGGTTGGCTTCCACCTGGTCCTTCCCACCCCTGGACGTCTGACCACCTGCTTGTTTCGGCTCCTCTGACCTTGACCCCCAGAAGCTGCGCTCTAGTGCCGACTATGTGCCGACGACGCCCTCAGGGTGCTCAGGAGTGTGGTCTCTCCCTGGGTTCCGGCACCGAGAGATGACGGTCCCCAAGGCCGGCACCCAGGCTGTGACACAGGGATCAGTGGATGGTGTGGCCGCGCTCCCTAAACTCTACCGCTCAGAACGAACTCCGGGTGGCTGTCCTCCGCGCGCCACGTGCAGTCCCCTCCCGGCCCCAAGGTGCCTGCCAAACCCCTGGGCCAGCAGATCGCAGAAAGGATTGCTCTTCCCGCTCCAGTTCCAGAACGCTCGGCGGTGGGGGCGGAGCTGGTGCTAAGGCCGAGTGCCCTCCCTCGGAAGCGGAGGCGCAGCCAGAGATGCTTCTCGGAGCCGCCCAGACAGCTGTTCCCCGACCTGCCGGGCAGCGCGCCGCTCTTCGGGGCTTGTCCTGTCGACCGGGACCTTCAGCTGTGCTCCCGGGGCTCGGGATGGTGTGCGCTGGCTCAGCGGCGAGTGGCAGACCTTCATAAATAGTCATCAGCCATCGTGCCGGTCTTCCTGCATCTAATTCATCACATGAACCAGGTGACAGGGCCCATCGATCTGTGAATCATCAGACCATCGCCAATTCCCTGCTGCTGGCCTGCCCCGGGACACACACACACCTGTAACACATCTATTCCACGAGCTTCTCTCCAGGGATGGGGGCGGGGGGAGCCAGCCCCCTGGGTAGGCAGAGCCTGCCACTATCAGCAGAAACACAGAGGTCTCAGCCGCTGGCATTCATGGGCATGTAGCCTGTAAGAGACCACGGAGGCGGGACGGTCTCTGCCGCTCAGGAGCGGCGCTAAGAAATGAGTGTGGTGACCTCACCGGCGGAGCTCTGGCTGCAGGTGGCCTGTGGTTCCCGAGGTCCCGCTGGCCTGGTGGAGTGTCTCACGTTGAAAGGGGAGTGACGTGCAGTGGCATCACTTCGAACTCGGCAGCGTTGGTTGCTGTGTAGCTGGCGAGCAGCGACGTCATCCCAGTGGGTCCCCAAAGGCACAGAGGAGGAGATGTTATTCGTGTGAATGGAGGAAGCAGGTGACCCGGGGGCTCCCAGGGTGGCTTAGGGTTCGCTGGGTGCCCTCCAGACAGTGGTCTTGTGGGGTGGGGCGGGGCTAGGTCCCTGCACACACGCGCATCATAGAGGAGGCACAAGTGCTGCAACCCAGGGAGGCCAGGACACTCGAGCGTGTTCGGCAGGGACTCGGAGGAACCCATCAGCTTCCTGCTGCCCCGTGGGCGGTGCCAGGTGGGCCGGGCGGGCCTGGCACCAGTGCAGAGAGCCCTCCGCACACCCCCTCAGCCCGGCCTTTCACCCCAAGAGGGGACTGAGGGTCGGCGGGCGCCCGGGCCTCAAGGTGAGGACAGCTCCTGGTCCCTCCTTCCAGACAGTGAGGCGTCTGTCCGTCTGCCAGCTCCCTAAAGAGCACGCAGAAGGCAGGGAGCGGGCCCCAGCCGGGACAGGCAGCCACCTCCCGCTTGCCGCGTGGAATGACGGGCTTTTCTCCCCGAAGATCAATTCTAAAACGTCCTCGCATCAGACTGCGGGGAAGACCTGACCCTCCGCCGGGCCTCATCACGGAGCCACGTGACGGCAGAGGTCGCCCGAGCCCCCTTGCGGTGTCCCCCTCCTAATAGGTTCTATAACATAACGATCTCCCTTCAATTGGAAAGCCATTTCCCTCGTTCACCTTTCCGGAGAAATGTAATCTCCTACGGCGCCCGCTATGAAAACCATTCCGTTCAGAGGAGAAGATTGCCCGTCCGAGTGGCAGGGGGGGACGGGATTATTTTAGGAAAGCACTTCACCACGCGGCGACCCCGTGGTCCCCGCAGCCTCGGTTTTTCTCTTTTAAAGGGACAGCCGGACGCGCGGCTGTCGCGGGAAGCCAGAGGGAAAGGCGGGGGGCACAGAGGGCCGGAGGTGAGTGATGCGCGCGGGGTGTCTCGGGAAGGGAGAGAGAATTTCATTTTCTCCCTTATTATCCCCGTCGCGGCGTCGCCAGCGGTCTGTGAAGGGGAAAATGGAGAGGACCACAGTACATTTTTCCTGGCCGCGCTAAAGAGATTAGGGGAGAGGCCGGGCGAGCGCCTGGCCTCTATTTTTTTTTCTGGGAACTTTAAGAATTAGTTTACTGAGCGAATCTTTTAATATCCCCATTGGCTGCGCCAAGGAAGAAGAGGCAATGACTACATCTGACAGCTGGGAAAAGTTGTCTTAATAACCCAGTGTGCGTGAGCGCCCTGAGGGTGCTCGGAGAAGCGATAAACATGAGCTATGTCCCCATTCTCCGCGTGTTCCATCGGCGGCGGCTGAAACCGCGGCCCACTGGCGAGGCCAGGGCGGGGGGCGCGCTGGGAATGAGAGTCCCCCGATTCCTCCCGGTTGGGCGGATGGAGCGCGTGACCTTGGAGAAAGGTGTCCCCTCTTCGTCTGTAAAACAGGGACTGTGTCTGCCATCGCTCAAGGAACCGCACACACACACACGGCTCGCGTCTGGATTTGATTCTGCAACATCGGTCTGTACGTGTTCCACTGACCAGCTGTCCTAAATCTCGCTGGGAGTAAACATTGGCAGGAGGGCGATCAGATACCCGCACTTTTTCATTTTCTTCACTGTGCCCTTGACTGTCCGGCGGCCTCTACATTTCCAAATAAACTTGGGTGTTTGCTTGTCCATTTATTTTAAAAACAAAATAACAGAATCACAAACAGCCCGAACCTGCCGGTGTTTTTGATTGGTTCTGCCTAATCTCTCGTGCCTGCCGGTAAATTTGGGGGAGGATTGATTTTTCCAGTTCGTGCCTGTCACCTGTGGCTGCATTTATCTAGGTCTTAATTCCCGCACACAGTTCTCCCAGCTTTTCTCATTGTTCTCAGTGGCGGTGCGGGTGTCAATAAAGTTGTCCGCCGTTTCCGGAGGAGCCCACGCGTGTGATGTCTTCATTGACAGAGAGTGTGACCCCGCAGGCATGGTTATATCTCCTTCACTCATCCACTGAGCTCCATTATCTGGGCTGATTTATGAAGACCTACTTCATCACGTCTTGCTTCCTGGTCATCCAGCAATGACCTTCATATACAGTGGTACCTTGAGATACGAGTGCCCTAACATACGAGATTTTTGAGATACGAGCCGTCGAGCGAGTGATTTTTGCTTTGAAATACGAGCAACATTTGAGATAGGAGTAATAGCGCGGATCGGCCAGCTGCACACGACCCACGAGTTTACCGCGACTCTCGACTCGAGCGTCTCATAGCTTCCCACGCCTCAAGGTTACAGAACGAATTAAACTCGTATCTCGAGGTACCACTGTATAAGGAAACCTTACAAAACAATGACTTTTAAAAGTCTGTATTAAAAAGGGATAAGGACATAAAATCCCAGGGAAAAGTCCAGGCAAATAGCCATCTACACTAATAAAAGAGTCAGGTGCAAATTGACTGTGCCTTTGCAATGCCCACCAGCCAATCAGGAGTGAGTATGCAAATTAACTCAACAAAGATGGCGGATTAATTTCCATGCATAAGCGCTGAGTGGCTGGGGGGAAGGGCAGGATGCTTGCGTCCTTGCCATGGTGATGACGCAGGTGTTCCACGCCACCCGAGCCACTCCGGGCCTCCCTCTGCCAGCGTGGGAAGGCAGAAAAGCAACTCCAGGCTGGAGTAAAGGTGGTGCTGGCAGCCAGGGGAGAGAAGGCCCATTCTTACACAAATCTTCATGCATCGGGCCTCTAGTGAGGTATAAGAAGAAACACTCAGCCTCACTAAAAAAAATCAAAGAATTGCAAATAAGTGACTATGGCAATGCCCACCAGCTACGGCTCTTCCTATCTGATAGGCCAAGGTTAAGGAAAACTGTAATACCCGAATTTAGTGGGACGTGAGAGAAACCGCCACCCCGTTGTCCACTGTTGGAGCTAGAAGCCAACCTGTGACTGATGAGCAAAGTACGAAGTGTGTGTTTCCTTTAAGGAGGGTTGTTGTCTGCTTGCTGGTTCTCAAAAACACCATCCCCCGCTCACACACAGGCCTGTAACGTGATAATCACGGTGGCGCTGGGTGTAACAGAAAAGGGCTGCAGACACCTTGCCTGCCCGTTAATGAAGACTACGTAAGTTCTTGGCCATCCACACACGTGACAGAGTTTGCAGCCACTAGAGCATACCCTGAAAACCCACACGGAAAGATGCCCCAGTCACGTGGTGAGCCTGGCAACAGGTCTCAGAAACAGGAGTGGGTGACAACACCGCCTCACTTGGTAGCAGAGCAGGTTGTCATGAACAGCACACGGTGCTACCGGCACATCACCCGTGTCAAACCCGGGCCATGCTGGGTACGTGTCATAACATCCCTGGGTCTCACCAACTAACAATCCGTGTAAAATACTCAGGCACAAAAAAAAAATAATAAACAAGAGTCAGCCATTATTATATAAATGCACACAAAGAGGCATCACTCTTCGCGTGGAGAAAGCTGTCTGAAAGAACACACACACTATTTCTACAGCGATTATCTCTCCGACTTTTATTTCTGTGTTAATCATGTTTGTAATGGTTGAGTTTTCAAATGAACATTTGTTATTTTTTAATCTTTTGGCATTGGGAAACGCAATAAAGATAAAATGGACTTTTGTTTTTTAAAAGAAAAAAAGAGGGAGCGCTATGCATCTTGTTCTAGGTACCGCCTACCCTCCGGCCAAGTCTTGGTTTCAACCTGGAGGGGGAAGCGCCTTCTAAAGGGGTGGCTCATGGGAAATGAAAGGAAATATCAGGTGGCATCAGTCACTTGTCACCCCCAAAACATGCCAGACAATGACTTCTACAGGGAGTCCTTGAGCTCCAGGCACAGAGTGATCTATGGAAACTCTTAAACGTAAATATATCTTTGCGGTTATTCTCCTTCCTCTTATATTAACTTTTAAAGGTTACTGCGCATTATATTTTCATTAAGAAGCTGGATAAATAACAATGCACTTGACATTAAAATTAGTAAATTCCATTCTGAACCTCAGCGATGTAAGCCTTTCAGCTTGCTCTCGTACGGCTCTGTTTTTAATAGCGCACGTGATAAATGTGTGTGGCTAATTTAAAAGCAAATGCCCGGGGCGAGGGAGCGGGGCCTGGAGGAGATGAACCAAAGAACACGTATGCCTATGTGCTTAGCCCATGGACACAGGCAGTCCGTGGTGAAGGCCGAAAGGAGTGAAACCACATGGGAGGGTGCGAATGACTGCAGTCCCACCCTCGGTCTCCTGCCCCACCCCCATTTCCCACTCTCCTTTGGGGGAACAGGACAGATACAAGGACTGCTGTCCATGAGGTTCCCGAGACCAGCCGTGGGGACATGGAGTCTAACCAAGTCTGCTTGGAATCTCTGCCCTGGTCTCAGCCCAGAGTTTCAGCAGCAACCAGCATACACCCCAGGGGACGGTATATACTCTAGAAGTGGGGGAGGGAGGAAGGGAGGGAGGGAAGAGGAGAGGAAGGAGGAGAGAGGGGGAGGGAGGCAGAGGAGAAGCCCTTTATATCGGTACAGACACGTCCAGACGGGGCCGGCTTGGTAGGGGCTGCAGCAGGTGGATCTAGGCAGCTGCCCAAGTCCTGGTGAGAACATTGGGTCAAAGCTGCTCCCAGACCCGGGGCCATTACTGGTTACTGTCCCATCACTCACGTTCAGGAGACCCTGTGTGCTCAGTTACAGCTGGAACCAGTGGCTTCAGGACCCAAATGCCAGGGAAAGGGAGCCATGGAACAAAACCCAGGCCTCTCTCTCTGTCGCTGCCCCTGGGACGCTGCACCCGGCAAATGAGTGGCCTTCGATGTATGTGCACATGTACCAACCCAACGGGCCCTCCCACGCTCACACAGACGGCCAGCCTCGCGACACAGCCAGAGCCTGCGGGGATCCTGCACAGCCTGGCCTCCCCGCGGGGAACCGATTGGCAAACACTGAGCGAGCACCCCGTGTGGCCCCAACCTCCGCTCTCATCCTCCTCGTTTTCCAGATGAAGGAGATGAGGCTCAGAGGGGGGGGGGGGGGGGCGCCACCTTCCAGGCCACACCCACACAGGGCAGACTCGGGTCCCGAACACCAGAGCAACCAGAGCGGGACACTGCCCCTCTGCTGGACCGGCCCCCCTCCAGGCCTCTTCCTATCGCCTTTCTGCTCATGCTCATTATCATCAAGTGAGGGACCTCCACCCCTTCATGACCGGGTGTGCACTCTCCCACCGGAAAAACGGAGCCCATTGGGGGTCTCTGACCTTCCCTCTCCTCCCCCCTCCTCTCCCACCCCCAGATCCAGAGAGAGGCAGGGCTTCTGTCCGGTCCTCTCTTCTGGTAGGAAAAGGGAAGGAGGCTGGGGGTGTCTGCTGACCGCAGCCACATGGCGTGGCCCGGGCAGAGGGACCCGTTGGTAACTCTGGCCAGGGACTGCCCTCTCTCTTTTTCTTTTCTGAACACAGGACGCTTTCCGAGGAGGCAAGCGTATGCCTTTTTTTTTAAATATATATATTTTTTATTATTATTATTGATTTTTTTACAGAGAGGAAGGGAAAGGAACAGAGAGTTAGAAACATCGATGAGAAAGAGACATCGATCAGCCGCCTCCTGCATGCCCCCGGCTGGGGATATGCCCGCAACCAAGGTACGTGCCCTTGACCGGAATGGAACCTGGGACCTTTCAGTCCGCAGGCCGACGCTCTTTCCACTGAGCCACGCCGGTTTTGGCAAGCATAGGCCTTTGACACCCGCACACTTACTTGGAAACCAGTGCAACTGTGTGTTGTCTGAGAGGCTCTGATCTGTCCAGAGTGACAATTCCGCCCTTTCATCTCAGAGAGGAGGGAGAGGCCGTCTGCACAGGAGGCTAATTAAGCCCCTCCCACCGGCTCAGCTCTTTGACTTCTATCGGCAGGGCTAATGCGGGATCAATACCCGGAGGAAATACCCGGTTAGCCGGACGGCTCTGCCCACAATGACAGCGGGAAGCCGGAGCGGCCACCGTCGCCGAAGCACAAGGCGAGCGACGCAGAGGAAGCGGTGCCTGTCTTTCCCGGGCCTCGGGCGTCCTCGGCTTGGCGGACGCAGGGCTGCCGAGCCGGAGCCGAGCCTTACCGGCAGCTCGTTTAATTACCGTTTGTTTGGAGTGGAGGTACACATTCATTTGGGCACAGTTAGGTCCGTGCGCCATGATCTAGTGTTAGCTATTACCAGGCAATTTTCTCCCCAGAATCCCATTCCTGTTTCTTCACAGTCTGCTTCTTCTCCTATTTGTCTTGTTTCTGCGGAATCTGGCGAACCCCAGGCTCGGCAGCGGGCTCAGTGCGGCGATGAGGCGCAGGAGGTGCTCTGGCCCAGCAGCGGGGCTCTCCACTGGGGGCCGGTCTGCGTCGCGGGCCCCGGTTCGCACACACACCCCTTACCCTTGAATCTGGGGGCAGCCACAGGACCCCAGCCGCCCTCAGTCAGGAGCGGGAGACACTGCGAATGCTGGCTGGTGGCAGCCAGCAGAGAGCAATGGGCCCTCCAGAGGCCTGGCTGCCATGTGGGGGTGGCAGGCTGGAACCGGAGGGGAAAGGTCAGCGGAGATGCCGGGCTTCCGCCTCCATGGGCACCCATCAGCCCCCCCGAAAGGGTCCCCTGCAGCCCTCAGCTCTGTGGGGGCCCCACTCGTGTCCCAGCATATGTCAGGTTGGACTGACTTCATCTACTTCAGGGTCCCGCTTCTCCCACCCACCCCTCTCCCCTGTGAAAGGCAAAGAGAGAGAGAAACCTGTCCCACACGTGATCCTCAAGAAGAGTCAGCACAAGATGGAACCTGTTCAGCTGCCAGCTCTGCTCTTTGTGCTCATGGGCGCCCTGCTTTGCTGGCCGTGCCAGAAACTCCAAGGTCTGGGCATGAGCCAAGGGAAAGGCAGGAAGCACTCTGCAGGGCACATGCCCACCAGCTCGCGGTCCAGCTAGGCCAGTGATTGGCAAACTCATTCGTCAACAGAGCCAGATACCAACAGGACAGCGACTGAAATGTCTTTTTTTTTTTTAATATATGTTATTGATTTTTTACAGAGAGGAAGGGAGAGGGATAGAAAGTCAGAAACATCGATGAGAGAGAGACATCAATCAGCTGCCTCCTGCACGCCCCACAGTGGAGATGTGCCCGCAAGCAAGGTACATGCCCCCGACCGGAATCGAACCTGAGACCTTTCAGTCCGTAAGCCGATGCTCTATCCACTGAGCCAAACCGGTCTCGGCTGAAATGTCTTTTGAGAGCCAAATATTTTAAACGTAAACTTCTTCTAACTCCACTTCTTCAAAATGGACTCGCCCAGGCCTTGGTATTTTGTGGAAGAGCCACACTCCAGGGGCCAAAGAGCCGCATGTGGCTCTCAAGCCGCAGTTTGGCAACCACTGAGCTAGGCTACTAGGGATGGGGGGTCTCTCCCTGACCTTAGGCCTCTTGTCTGCTTTCCACCAAAGATGGAGGGTGCAGGGCAGAGAGGGGGAGGAGGGAGCAGGAAGGGGGGATGGACATGTGGGACTCACCTCATCAGAGGGCACAGACCTGAGACTGGAGGGGGGGCGTGCCCCCAGCTCCGGGTTTTCCCCGCGGGTGAGTGTCAGCCTTTATGAACTGAGTGACTGTCACACGGACAAGCTGGGCCGGCAGGTTCGGTGTGGCTTGTGCCTGCCTCAGCTGTTCCCACGGGTCGGCCACCTGCAGCTGACGGCCCTCGCGGTGAAGCTGGGCCTCCGGGCCCCTCCCCACCTCCAGCCTTTCGTTCCCCTCCGCTGTGCTTCCTCTGGGAGCGCACGTTCCGTTTCCTCACCTGTGGGATCCGGTCTCTCCGGACGCTGCCCCCCTCTCTCCACACCCTGCCCCTCTGCTGGGCCCCTGGTCCCACTGCCCAGTCCCGCCTTCTGCCAGGGTCCACGCCCAGATCTTGCGTGTCCCATCAGCACTGTGGACAGCGGCTCCTGGACTCGCCTCGATGGCACCTCCCAGGGGCAACACGCACCCGGGACAGGGGGGGGGCTGGCTTGGTCCAAGCAAGGTGGTTACGGGGTGCAGGGCAGCTCTCGTGGAAGGGCTGTCTGTGACTCCTCTGTAGATGAAACTCAGTTCCAGAGAACTAAAGACCCGCTGTCCGTGTTGACAGGTGGGAACCTTTGTGACAAATCAACTAGCTCGCTGACAACGCAGGCCCTTGACCGAGGTCTGAGACTGTGCAATGGGGAGGGACAAAGGCGGAGCTGGGGCTGGGAGAGCAGAAGGAGGTCACGGCCCACGCCAGTGTCGCCGTGAGGAGGTGGGCTGGTCACGGGTGTCCGTGTTGACCAGGAAGCTGGCACGTGTCCCGGCCAGTGTCTGGGGCATGGCTCTCTGACATCAGTCGGTGCTCTGGGCGAGATTTGGAGGCAGGAGAAGACCAGACCGTGCATCTGCCGCTCTGGCCTCTGGGGGCGGCGGGCGAGGCAGCTGCAGGCACTGGCATTTCCCGGCAGTGAGAGCAGCAGCGAACAGAGCCACGCTGTCTGGTCACTGCGTCTGGAGGTGCAGCGACGCAGGCGGGGGGCCCCGGGCATCCTGGCGGGTCCCCGCTCAGCCCCTGCTCAGCCCGCAGCAAGAGGTCCTGAGAGCTGAGGCACCCCCGCAGACTCCTGCCCATCTCGGCAGAGGCCCCCGTGATCTTGACTCTGGCCCTTGTCAATCATCTCCATCAACTCCCTTTCCGCTGAGCAGCTGCAGGAAAACTCGTGATAAACAACGAAGCTTTGCCCAATTTGCCAGGCCCAACGGTCACCCAGGCCAAACACGCAGAGAGCAAGTAAAATGACCCAAATTGTCAGGTGCTTCAAGGATTTCTTTTAAGCCCCTGTTTTTACTTCTTTGCAAAAAAAAAAAAAAATGATCTTTGATTTCCCGCAGAGTGGCAGCTGATCTGAGGAAGATAGCCAGCCTATTGCAATCTGTCACATTTCTGCGGGTTTTTCTTACTGTTCTCCCCGGCTTTCACACCCAGAAATTATTTCCACTTCAAGTTAAGGGCTGTATCTTTTCAGGAGAGGAAAGGGTTGGAAGTACTCAGACTGGGAGAATGGTGTTTGGCATGAAAACCCTCGGAAATGCTGGCAGGATCTCATCTGTCTCCGGGAAGGCAGCAGGGGGCGGTGCCTCTCGCAGGACACTCCCCCTCCTGCCTGTGGTGCCGCCACAGGGGTCTCACTCGGAGCCCGTCCCCCGGTGGTGGGTGACCAAGCCAAAGGTGAACATTCTATGGACGACACGGCAATCCTGGTGACCGGATGACAAACGTCCAATTTTCAGTAAGAATCTCAACCAGTGGGAGCTTCCATTCCACCGCTGGCCCCGGGCTGTAACTCCCTGCCCGCTGCGGGGACTTTCCCGAAGACAGCTAACAGCCGAGTTTCCAGGAAGAAAAGAGGAAGCGTCGGTTCTTGTTAAAGGATGGTGACCACACGCGGCTTGGAGATTAATTATTAAATGCTTCGGGGTAGGTGGTTAGCTAGAGCATCCAGATCGGTTCTGAGAAGTCATGAGGGTTAGGGGGGAGGAGGGAGAGAGGGAGGGAGGGAGGGGAAGAAAGAGTAAAGAGGAGAAGAGAAAAAGAGAGGAGAGAAGGGAAGGGAGTGAAGAGGAGAAGAGGAAAGGAGAATGGAGGGGAGGGGAGGGAAAGGGAGGGGAATGGAGAGGAAAGGAGGAAAGGGAAGGGGAGGAGAGGGAAGGATAAGAGAGGGGAGAGGAGGGGAGAGGAGGAAAGGGAGGGGACAGGAAGGGAGAGGAGGGAATGGAGGGGATGGGAAGGAAGGGGAGGGGAAGAGAGGGGAGAGGAGGGGAGAGGAAGGGAGAGTTGCCACGCTTCACCATCCTCTCTCGGCTCCCCCTGCGTGGGCCAGAGGTCGGGCGCTGAGGCTGTGGGCTCGCTGCCCGCCCTCCCTGGCAGACCAGCTCTGCTCCAGGTACAGGCTCCTCTGAACCCCAACTCCGGTGGCCCCAACACAGCCTGGCGCTCCCCCGGTGGGAGGTTCTGGCAGCCTGGGTGCCGGGGGCTCGGGCCCAGAGCGGCTGATTCGGAGCGAGCCCAGCAAAGGCCTCTGGGGGCGGCCGAGCATCTGTGTCCTCATCCACAACAAACTCGCTCTGGGTGGTGGGTTTCCGGGAGAAACGGCCGTTTCCGGAACAAGCCACTCCGCGGCCGGTGGGGGAACAGGGCGTGAACCGACGCCCTTCTTCCCAGAACTGCCCTGAGCCCAGGCTCCGCTGCCTCCTCCTCCCCGCCCGGCCCGATCCATCCGAGGCTAATGAGGAAGAGGCTCATGAATAAAAGAAGGGATGCCTTCCGGCCGGCGGGAGCGGCCTGCTTCTCCCTCCAGGACCCACGGCCTTTGAAGCGAAGCCAGGGCCTTAATGACGGCAATGATTCCCCTCCCCCCGCCCCCACCAGGGCGGCCGCTGGCTTTCAGGAAGCGGTCGGTGCTGCGTGGTTGAGGCCTTTGAAATCCGCCCGCGCCGCTCCGGGCTGAGCCAGCCCCCGAGGGAAGCGGATTGCTGTCTGAGGCCGAAACGCCTCCCCACCTCGTGGGGTCCACGCCGGGCCGGGCCAAGGAGGCCAGTTTGGCATCAAAAGGGAGGCGGAGCCGCCGGCTCAGAGGGTCAAGGATGGGACAGGTGCCCTCAGAGGACAACTCCTCATCACTCGGAGACCCTGCAGGCCGGTCCCCCCCAGGCTGGCTTCCGACTGTCGGACATAGGCTCCTGGAGAGAGATTTCGAAGACCACCTCGGTTTCTAAGTCCTGGTATGAGAGCTACTGCCACTAAAAAAAAACACGTCAAAACGGCTACCGTTTAAGTGATGGAAGTTGGGAATTTCTCAGAGGAAGGACGGCTGGCGATTCAAAGAGGGGGGAGGGGTAAGGAGGGGAGCAGAGCAAAGTGGATGTCCAATCCCACCCCCTCCCTTCCCCCACCCTCTGATGGTGCTCCAATCTCCTACATCCCTGCTCCACAGGGGGTGGGGGGGCAGAGGAGACGGGGCAGAGCGCAGCCACAGAGGCGGATGCAGGCCTGAAGGAGATGAGGCGTGAGAATCCGCGGCTCTGAGGCGGCAGGCGATGCCCCAGCGCCCCTCACCCACGGTGCTGAGCTCCCGCCCAAGAAGACGGAGGAACGCCGGCCTGTCCGGCTGAGCCCGCGGTCTCAGGGCATTGCGTCGCGGGGCGGGGGGGGGGGGGGGGGGGGGGGGGGGGGGGGGGGGGGGGGGGGGGGCCTGGACCGCTCAGAATGCTGGGAAACATGTCTGTCCTGGACCAGCTGTCTGTCTGTCCACCCTCGATGGCTTATAAGTGAGCCACCATCTTCACACCAACAAACACAGCTGGCCAACGCCTCCAGCTGTCCAAGGAACACCTCCAAGGAGAATGATCAATGTGTCGCTGGGCGCTCCCCCCTCTGAGACGTGCTGAGAACGCGGGTTAGGCCCCACCACCCCGGGAACGTGCTCAGGGGGTGCAACCGGAGCTGGCACCTGAGCGAGGGGGCCGGGGCACCCGCGTGAGGAGGGAGAAGGTGGGGGGCTCCCGGAGACAGGACGCGGCAGGTGAGCAGTCACCCCCAGTGTGAAAACCTGCCAGCGCCCCCCGGCCGCCCGAGGAGGCTCGGGTCCCAGCATGGACTCCCTGGGGCAGCGCCCGCAAGGAGGGCAGGCGGTGATGGACCGGCTCGGCCCGCACCCTGGCGTTCCCTCTGCAGAGGATGTGGCCCAGCTGCGGCGAGCGGGGAGGGTTTAATCACTCCCTGCATGGCGTCCCGGGGCCCCCCTGGAGGCGGTCTGTTTAAATGTCAGTGCCATCCGTCTTGAAGGAGAAAACACACCCTCTCGGCATTATTAGTCTTCGGAATTACAGGACGCTCCGTCGTTTTTTACACCAAAGAAGGAAGGAAGGCCATTCAGAAAAGCTGGGTTTGCTATCGCTTGCCCGGCCTGGGTCTCTGAGAACATCTCGCTGCCATCTGTAGGAGCTGCTGGTCGGTGAGCGGTGATGCCACCATCGTGATGTATGGCGCCGTGACACCGCCCAGCTGGCATGACACATTTTGGGGATTCGGGCCCTGTAACTTAGATCCAAAAAAAATTGCCAAGATGGATAGCATGATAGGGAGAGAGGAGGGAGTTGTTGATAAGATGCTAGGAATTCAGTGTTTTGTATTGCCTTTTTTTTTTTCTTTAAATGGTTAGAAAAGTAGGGGCCAGTGCTACAGGAAGCTAACAACACGCAGGCGAGATCCCTAAGGGGGGTTAGGAACCCCCAGACCTGGGCTATCATGTGTTCCAGCCCCTCCCTCGCTCCTCAAATCCGAGCCTGGACTTCCTCCTCTGGAGGGGACCAGGCTTGTCCCTTGACCCCGGGGCTTTGCTGGGAACGAACGGTCAAGGCCATCGAGATTCTGGACTGCCGTCCACAGAGCTTGTACCCTGCCGCCTTTACCTCCGTGGTGTTGTAAATCACCATGAAGAACACTTCCCTTAGTTGCACGTGGAGATTCAAATATAACCCACGCAGCGGGCCACGCCAATTAAAACTACAGGAAGACTCAGGCCCATGGCAGCAAGTTCCTAAGGGTGATGTTTTGTCCATCACAGATGTTTGGTGTTGGCCAGATGTGCTTGTTGGTGTGAAGATGGTGGCTATTTATAAGCCATCGAGGGTGGAGAGACAGACAGCTGGTCCAGGACGCAGATGTTCCCAGCATTCTGAGCGGTCGCCTCCTCCACTCTCCCCTCTCCCCTACTCCATGTCAAGTGCCACGTAAGCCCCGGGAGACTATCGTCCGTGAGGGAGAAAAAAGGGGAAAAGTCCCTGACCATCGGGCATAAACCACTGTACTTCTGGCAAGACTTATAATGATTAGGATGTAATTATTTTAGAGGTCATTAGCGATGGATAATTTTTAACGTGAAGCTATATAACTATAGAAGTAATTCTATGTTGTTATCATCGGTTATATTGGAGTTCTGTAATTTACCAGTGAATTTTGTGTCCTGGGAAACCGTTGCTTCGGGCCCTGCTGAGTTGCGTCCCCACCTGAGTAAGATGCACAAGCCCCGCCTCTAATTCCGAAGCCTCCACCTCCTCCTCCTCCGAGAAGCCTGCAGCTCATGAATCTGGCCTCCCGCCCAGCTCAGGGGACGCCGCACCCTCACACAGCAGGCCCGGACGCCTTTTCCGGTGGCGCGTCGACATGAAGGCCAGCTTCCCTTCTAAAACCTCCACCTGTCGCTCTGTCACCTCGTGGAGAGCAGGCAACGAGTCCCAGGGAAACCGCTATCACGGCGCAAAGTGAGACTCAGTGCGTGACGTCAACAGACATCCACACTTTCCCGGGTGCACTTTTTAACAACCTCTATTTAAACACTGGCGTTGAGCCCGTCTGCAGCCCGGTCACCGAGGGACACGTGGCCCCTCCCACCCCTTATAGTCGGGCCCAGTTCACGGCCATGGCTTTGGTCTTGGGGTCTAGGCAATGTCTGGGGAGGTTGCCGTCACTGATGGGAACGTTTACCGAGTTGTGTGAGGAGCCAGGAAGCACCAAGGAAGCATGTTTTGGGGTCCTAAGCCTCCTGCTCTCCTTGTGAAGGGACAGTGGGGACCTAGCTACCCCAGGGGCCTTCAGGGAGTGCCTCCTGGGAAAA
>PVJN01022504.1:0-32979 GCA_004026805.1 Lasiurus borealis | reverse complement strand
AAAAAACACCTTTCCTTTTATTTATAGATCATTTCATTTATATTCATCATTACCAGTCTATATAACCATCCTTTTTATAATTATGTGCTGCCTTCACTTACTTATTATAATTTTATAATATCTGGTAGCAGTTATATCTGGAAAAACAAGGGTTTCTACATAGTTCATTTTTTAGAATATATTTACTGTCTTTGCCTTTCACATTTCTATGTAACTTTCAGAATTAGATCATTGTTTTTCTCTCAAATTGGGATTGGGATTGTGGTTAGATTGCATCTATTTGAGGACAATTGCTATATTTAAAACAGTAAGTTTTCCAAACATTAACATGGTATAGCTCTCTTATTTTCAGGTCTTTGATATTTCTTAATAAAACTTAAAGTTATTAAAATCATGCTCTTCTTACTGGTCTAATCCTAAGAATTTCATTTTCTGCTGCTGGCATACAGAATGCAATAGTTTATTTTTATTTATTTATTTTTCATTGAACATTGACTTTACTAAATCACCATAGATCTTCATGGAATTATTAAATAGACAATCATGGTCATGGCAAATGACAAATAATAACAGCTATTTCATTCTTTTTAACCCTTTTGCATTTTATTTATTTTCTTTGACTAATTGCACTTAGACTGATACTACAAAATTAAATACAAATAGTGATATCATGCATTTTTGTCTTTTTATCTCAAAGTGAAAGCTTTCAACATTTTATCATAAGGATAATATTTGATATAAGTTTTTTGTTAATATTATTTCCCTAAATAAGTTTCTTTCTTTTCCTACTTACTAATAATTATTATCATGAATGAATGCTGAATCATAGTTTTTCTGTCATGCTTGAAATGATTATGTGATTTTTATCCCCTTTAATCCCTTACCATGGTTAATTATATTGATTGATACTTGAATATTTATCTTAAATTCTAGAGACAAATATAGTGTGCTTGTGACATTAACTTTTTTATATTGGGAGATTTAAATGTCTACTATTTTATTTGGGGTGTTTTTTATACATTGTTATTACTCAAGTCATGATAAATAGAAAGATTATTTTATAAAAACTTGCAGAAAGAGAATCAGAAGTTGCATAATCTTTCATCTCTATCATATTTTGTGGCAACTTATAAGTGTCAAGCAGAGATGTAAAGGAGGTTCTTCTCCAGTACACCTGTCCCCAGGGTTCTAATGCTTTTAAGCTGGATGTTGGTAACTGGTAGCCAAGTCTTTTAGTCACAGAATTATGCCATGAGAACTTGAGACTCAATCACAGGAGGTCCTCATTGGTTGGGAGAGCATGCACCCTTACTCAGGAGTAATAAGACAGCTGGATCTAAACCTTAAATGTGTACCTATTCGGTGTGACAGAACCTTGGCCTGTCATCCAGTTCTACCATGGCATTTTTTTGTGGCTAGTAAAGGACCCACACATCCATAGACATGAACTGATATGTTCTTTGTAAAGTAGTCTGAGGGAAGAATCAATTAAAAGACCATTATCTACCAGACTGTATTATTCTTCCATATTCCATCATTTTTAAAACTGGATCAGTATAATTTTAGATAAATTTCAATAGTTCTATAGGAAAATGTAATTGAAATTTACATAATGAAGATTTCCATTACCACAATGAACTTGTGCTCTGCTTGAATGACTTTTTCAAAATAACAAATACATATTATAAAAAGTATGAATATCTTCACTATTGAAAATTGTGTTATTATATTACATAGGCTATTAGCAAATAAATAGAAAATATCCATTAAATTCACATAAACAAATTACAGATAATTATTATACAAAGAACATAGCTTATTTTATTATATAAAAGAATGATAGTGATATTTATATAAAATAGACTATTGATAAAAATAGATCCTCATTTCTTTTGTTTGTGATCCCTTCCCTTGTCTCGGCATTTTCACTATGCCTGGAGAACTTCTGTGTTGGATTCAGCCTTATGATACAAGAGTTGCAAAGCTGGAAAAGACTCTCTGTTGAGCTTGGGATGCGTGGAGTCTCAGGGCTTAAGGGACCACCTTGCCTTCCAGTCAGCTCCCCCCTCCAATGCCCCTGAGTCTTACATGAAAGGGTAATCGCCGGAGCTGTCCCTGTGCAAGCGCACGCTCTCTCCCAGCTGCCCCTCCAACTCCCCTGAGATCCGGGACCATATGAGTCTGGGTTACCAGGGTTTTGCCCGAAACTGGGAGTTACTGGAGTTAGAAGTGGCACAGTTGAGAAGGTCTGTCTCCAGCCCACGCCTGAAAGCCAGCAGCACAATCAGCAGTCTGTCCTCTGCACACAATGCCCTGAGCGCCACCAGACTTATGATCTTTTGTGACTCCCTAAATTTCCATGCACTTCTCCCTTTTCACAGTCCAAACTCCCCCCATATGAGTGTCGGCTAGATCTGTGGTTTAGTGTCATAGGATAAGGGGTTCAATGCCTTTGAGAGTCTCCTTCTCTCTTCCACCAGGGAAAGCCAGCCAGGTTCTCTGGAACCCACTCTCTCCATGCATGCTTCTTTGTACATCAGCTTTTTGCAGCTCCTCTGGGTCTCTCTGAGCCCCTCTCTTTCCTTCTAGTTGTAGAATTTCCACTCAGCCAGCTTTCCTGTGGTTCTGGATGATATCTGTTCTGTCTTTTGGTTGTAGTTTTGAAATTGTTGGGTGAGGCAGCAGTGTAGTTGTTTACCTATGCGGCATCCATGCTTATAAGGTTTTTCAAGAATATCATAGAAACGTTGGATAAAGTCAGTGAGACCCAAGAGGAGATGAAAAAGGACCATCTAGAGATGAAAAAGAACCAACTAGAAATTAAACATACACTGACTGAAATAAAAAATATTATACAGAGTTCTAACAGCAGACTAGAGAAAAGCAAGAATCAAGTCAAAAATTTGAAATGTAAAGAATCAGAGAACACTCAACTGAAAAAGCAAGAAGAAAAAAGAATCCAAAAATGTGAAGATAATGTAAGGAGCCTCTGGGACAGCTTCAAGCGTACCAACATCAGAATTGTGGGGGTACCAGAAGAAGAGAAAGAGTAATATACTGAAAACCTATTCAAAGAAATAATGACTGAAAACTTCCCACATCTGGTAAAAGAAATAGACTTACAAGTCCAAGAAGCACACAGAACCCCATATAAAAGGAATCTAAAGAGGACCACACCAAGACACATCATAATTAAAATACTAAGAGAAAAAGACGAAGAGAATATTAAAAGTAACAAGAGAAAAACAGTTCATTACCTAAAAGGGAGTACCCACACGACTGTCAACTGATTTCTCAACAGAAACTATGCAGGCCGGACGGGAGTGGCCAGAAATGTTCAAAGTGATGAATAGCAAAAACCTACAAACCAAGACTACTCTATCCAGCAAAGCTATCATTCAGAATTGAAGGGCAGATAAAGAGCTTCACAGATAAGAAAAAGCTAAATGAGTTCATCAACTCCAAACCAGTATTATATGAAATGCTGAAAGGTACTCTTTTAGAAGAGGAAGAAGAAAAAGGTGAAAGATAAAAAATTATGAACAACAAATACATATCTATCAACAAGTGAATCTAAAAATTAAGTGAATTAAAAATTTGATCAACAGAATAAACTGGTGAACATAATAGAATCAGGAGCTCAGAAAGGGAATGGACTGATAATTTCAGGGGGAAAGGGATGAGGGGTGTACAGGGAGAGACTGGACAAAAATCATACACCTATGGAAGAGGTCAATGGGAGAGAGGTAGGGGTAGAGGGAATGGTGGGAGCTGGGTGGAGGGGAGCTATGGAGGGCAAAAAAGATAAACAAATGTAATAATCTGAATAATAAACATTTAATTAAAAAATAAGGAAGGAAAAATATTTAAAGATTACATGGGGATTTTAATGAACTCCTAGGGTAATTAATACATTTTTAAAAATCAATATTAAATGGAGTCTGCCTTCAGGGTGTCTATATTTATCTTACTCTAGGTATTAGGCTTATCTCATTTTAGAAAAATGCACAAAAGATGGAACTATCTGGAAATTTAATCAAACTTCTAAAAATGATCAAAAGAAATTTCTTTATACTAACTTTATATTCCTTTTTTATTGTAATAAAATTGGATTCTAAATAGCAAAAAAAAAGAAAAGAAAATAGAAAAAAATAGATCCTCAGATTGCACAATGTACTTTCAAAGAGTGAACAGATGGATTTTAAGAAAGGTACTCATCTGACCTTTAAAATCCAGTTGCATGAGCTTTTATGTGTTTGTACAATTATCAAATGGTCATTAATGCTTTTATAAAGATAATTTCAGATATTAACATTTGTCCAACAAGATGCTGTGGGTAAAAGAGTTCATAGTGCACAACTTATGCATTATGTTCATAAAATTGCTTGGCTTTTAACATCCTTTCCAATTCTGATAGGAGGTGATTTGACACTGTTCCCTGTGGGTAACTTCCTGGAGGACACTGTATATATACATCTCTCTGACAGCAATTATCAGCATTACAGGTCTTTCTCCATTAGGTAACTTGTTTTACAATTCATTAAACATTCCCTCTCTGAGTTATTTGCCCTCCTCTCCAACCCCACCTCCTCACCTAAGCTTCAGAAAAATATATCCCAGCATTGCAGAACTGAGCAGTACAAAGTAAACTTCCTTTTGCCAAAAGGAATGTTATGTGTGATTTTTGAGAGAAGCTTTAAAGTCAGCCTAAGCTTTTCTATGTTTTCTGTTTTCTTTACTTCTGCTATAGTGATCAGATATAGTCTCTTTCGTCAGCCTGCGTCCTAGAATGCAGATCACAAAACCGAGCCTAGCTGATTGTTACTGGGCATGTATTGTCTTTATTCCCTCTACCTTAGTATCTAAAAACTAGCATGTAGTAAGTATTTAGTAAATGATAGTTGATTAAAGTAATTCAATAAATTTTGTCTCAGGCAATATACAGATGTTTCTTGAATTATGATAGTGTTACATTAGATAGACCCACTGTAAGTTGAAAATATAAGTAAAAGGTGCATTTAATACACTTAAGCTACCTACTCTTCTGAACATTATAGCTGAGCCTAGCCTACCTTAAACAGGTTCAGAACACTCAGGTTAGTCTTCAGTTGGGTAATTATCATGGGTTTTATCTGAAAGAGTTATTGTCTTTCTCATCTTTTCATCAGAAACAGGAGAAACAGATGGGCATTTTGTAGACATGCTAGTACGTGAAAATACAAAACACAATATTCCCAAGACTCTGTCGACAGAGTACACTGTGGAGTATTAATTGTTTACTCTCCTGATCACATGGCTGACTGGGAGCTATCACTCCCTGCTGTTGCCCAGCATCAAAAGAGTGTCTTACCTTCTCTAACCAGCCCTGAGAAAAAATTAAAAAAAAAATCAAAATTTGAAGTCTGGATTCTATAGAATGTTAGCACTTTATACAAAACTGGAGGCCAGATGCATGAAATTTATGCAAGGGGTTCAGCCCCTACCACCATGGCAGCTGCCTTGGCCTGCACTGCTGCAGCTACTCTGAAAGGTCATCCAGAAGGACATCCAGTCTAATTAGCATATTATACTTTTATTATTATGGACTAGAGGCCTGGTGCACGAAATTTGTGCATAGTGGGAGGGGTATCCTTCAGCCCAGCCTGCTCTCTCTCCAATCTGGAACCCCTTGACGGTTTAGGCCTAAATGGGCAGTCAGACATCTCTCTCACAATCTAGGACCGTGGCTTCCAACTGCTCACCTGTCTGTCTTCCTGATTGCCCCTAACTGCTTCTGCCTGCCAGCTTGATCACCCCTAACCACTCTCCAGCCAGCCTGATTGATGCCTAACTGCTCTCCTTCCTTCCTGTTTGCCCCTAACTGTCCTCCCCTGTGGGCCTGGTCACTCCTAACTGCCTTCCCCTGAAGGCTTGGTCCCCCTCAATTGCCCTTCCCTGCAGGCCTGGTCATCTCCAACTTCCCTCCTCTGCTGGTCTGATCCCTCTAACTGCCCTCTCCTGCAGGCTCAATCACCCACAACTGCCCTCCCTTGCAGACCTGGTCCCTGTCAACTGCCCTCCGCTGTTGGCCATCTTGTGGTGGCCATCTTGTGTCCAAATGGGGGCAGGATCTTTTGATCACATGGGGACAGCCACCTTGTGTATTGCAGTGATGGTCAATCTGCATATTACTCTTTTATTAGATAGGATAGAGTTCTGGTGCCCAGATGGGGGACAACTGGTTTGTGCTGAAGGGTGCCCTGGATCAGGATGGGTGTTCTCTTGGGGTATGAAATGGCCTGGGCAAGGGGCCTGTGGTGGTTTGCACGCTGGTCACACCCCTTGGTGACCCAAGTGGAGATCCTGGTATCTGGGATTTATTTATTTTCTACAATTGAAACTTTTTAGCCTGGAGTAGAGCCAAGCCTTCTGCTGGACAGCCAGTGAAACTTTGTTGCCTAAGTGAAGGCCATGATTGGCTTGCTCCATCACTAGGGGCGACCCAAGTCTCCCTGCTGTTCTCTGTGGCTATACCCATTTTGGTTGGGTTAATTTGCATACTCACTCTGATTGGCTGATGGGCATGGCTGGGAGGCATGGCTAGTGGGTATAGCAGAGGTATGCTCAATTTGCATGTGACTCTTTTATTAGATAAGATGTACTAGAGGCCTGGTGCATAAAATTTGCCCAAGGGACTCAGTCTGTGCTGCCACAGTAGCTGCCTCGGCCCCCATTGCATCTGCCTCCTATGCCTCAACCTCTATCACCATGGCTTCATCTAGAAGGTTATCCAGAAGGCATCTAGAAGGAAATCTGGTCCAATTAGCATATTACACTTTTATTATTATAAATAGTACATCACAAAGTCAAACATTTGTAAATCTGGAAACTTCTATATATACAAAGGAAGATATCTCATCACTTCTAGCCCTCAAAGGTTTACAATTTAATTGAGAACACATAAAAGCTGAATTTTCTAAATTGTAAGTTTATGTTTCTTTTTACATTCAGATAAAAGAGAGACCATTCTGCATGGGGAAAGGGGGTCAAGGAAAACTTATTCTGAAAAGCATTAACTTGATCTGACACTGGAAACAAAAGGGACAAAGATAGTGTTGAAAAGGGAAAGCATTCATGTAAGGAAAGGATCATAAGCAAGGGTACAGAGGATAAATATTAGATAAAGAAGAGTATATATTTTTCCTATAAAATAATAATAAGAAAAAGTATATTAAAGGTAAATAAAAGTAAAATTAAACTAAAAATAAGTTAATTCTATGTCTGATTTATTCATGATTTTTTAGATTTGTATGAGCTGTCCAAAATAATATATGAGTTCCCTGCCAAATCTTATTTTTCTATGATTATTCAGCAATTATACAATCACTAGAGGCTGGTGCATGAAATTCATACAGGATAAGATCCTCAGGCCTGGCCTTCCTGCCTCCCTGTCTCCTCCTTCCCTCACTCCCTCAGCCCCTGCCGCTGCCACTGGTCGCTCTCCCTGCCCTCTGGTGGTTAGCACATGTCATAGCGAATGATCATTCTCTTTCTCTCTCAGTCAAACTTCCTAGCAGACAATCTGCATATTAGCCTTTTATATATATAGATGGGTTTTACAAAGTAATTTAAGCATCTCATGTGTTTTGCAGCATAGAACATTAGGAATAAATATTGAAGACAAATGAATAATGAACAAAAAATTCCAATTATTTTTAACAATTTAGTTAATTACTATTTTACTACATATTGAAATTGATTCACCTATGTAGCCCTGTTTAGTCTTACCATTCTGAATGCTCTCACCTTGTTCTCACCTTGCATCTTGCTCACACATACATATGTTATAGCTCTTGGCTTTCATTTTTTATTTGTATTTTTAATCTCAGATTTTGTATGTGTTTCAAATGTCCTGTCTCTAATACTTATAGTGTAACATAATTATTTTTAATCTTATTTTATGTAATTTCTTGATGTACCTCACTCTGATTCAGCCTATAATATCGCTTGCTAACCTTGCCTAGCTCATGCAACAGAAGCATCAGAAAACTATAAGCCTCATATTGTGCTTTCTTGCCCATGCAGTTCTTAAATTCCATGTGTACTAGTAAAGAGAAGTGGCATTGGCTTTGAATTCTGAAGTCAGCTTGCCTGGGTTTGGTAACAACTTTGCTACTTGTGAACTATGCATACTTGTACAAGCTACTTAATAAATTTATGTTTCTCCTATCTTTAGTAAAATGAGTTTAATAATATTACTCACATCATTGGGTTGTTTTGAGATTCATTGAAAATTTCAAATAAATTGCTTGTTAGGGGAGTCTGACACTTTCATATATACATCATTCATAGAATCATGATTACCAATCTTGTCCAAATTCTGTGGTTGTGACAGAATTCATCAGGGAAAAATAAAATATATGGAATCAACTTAGAAAAATACATCTTTATCTTTGATCACTGCCAACAGTTCCATATCTCAGCATTTTAGATCTTGACAAGTTTCTGTGCCTTGGTGCCTTGGCAGTTAAAATGTTATAGATGCAAGAGAACTTTTCAAAATCTTGCTCTTTTAGGGGTATCTTGCATTGGAAAAATACAAAACTCCCTGCAGAACAAGGTCAGAGAATAAGTGGTTCTATAAAGTTTCTTTCCAGTTGATTAGCTTTGCCCTTTATCAATTTTCCTCTTACATGCATACTCACATACTACTCTCCCATTGCCCCAACTAATCTCATATTATGAACTAATTTTCTAAATTACTAAATAATAGCCAGCTTTATCATAACTGCTTGTATTCATTGCATTTAACATATTATAATAATCATGTTACCATGTTTCTAAAATATTAATAATCCATTGATTATAATCATCAGTAATTGCTATTAACTTCATAATCTACCACATAACCTCAGATAATGCAACACAGAAATGTGACAAAAAGAAGTCTGCTATGGATTCCTTTTTTCTCCTGTAAGCTATTTTAGTGGCTTAGAAGGAGAGTATATGCATGCTAACTTCCCTGAGCTAATTGTTCAAGTTTTTCTAGGGATGTAATTTTTAATGCAAAAATATGCCTGTTATTTATTCTTATGCATTGGCCCTCAGTAAATAGTATTTATTCTGTCTGCAGAATATCTTGACAATGATTTCTCCCACATTTGCAGCCTCCCACAGAGACAATTATTGCCACAATTTAGACACAAAAGAAATTAAGTTTTTATTAGTTTAACTAGAGGCTCAGTGCACAAATTGGTGGATGGGTGGGATTTGGCTGGCCAGCCCCAATTGGGGCAATTTGGGGCTTGGATAGTGGGGAGAGTGGCTATGGATGATTGGCCCGCTGCCTCCCTCTTGATTGGGGTGGGGGTGGCTGATTGGGGCCTCCATCATCTGGCTGGTTGGCTGCCACAGTGCTTGTCATAGGGACTGGTTGTTCCAGTTGTTTTGCCATTCTGGTCACTTGGTTTTTATATATATAGATTTTCCAAACAAATGACATCATTCTAAATTACAACACATGGAAAAATTTTTTAAAAGATAATAGCAGAATTTGCATTTTTATTAAGTGAGCTATCTGTAAATTCAAATAATGGCCTATATTACACATTTCCCAAATGTGCACACACATGTGCATGCTGAGTGAGTATTTTACCAAGCATCAACATTTCCTGAACCCTTTTGAAATTAAATGGAAGAAATTATGCAAATCATTCTCATTCTGGAATTTTATAGCTCAATAAATTTAGAATTAAGCAATAGCTGCCAATCTCAGATATTTGCATTTCCCAATGGTGTATTTATGTTTGATAATTTAGAACTTACTAAATACTATATATTTATATGCATATATACATATACGTTTGTTAATGAGGAATAACTTCATTCTATTTTACAAAGGTTTTTTGGCTGGTCTAATAAGCAAATCAACATGACACAGATTAACAGGAAAAACACACACATTTAATTTCTTATGTATAGGAGCCCCACATAATGAGAAGTTCAAAGATAGAAAGGTAAAAGGAGATTATATATATATATATATATTACCTTGAAATGGGATAGGAGCCTGGGACATCAAAGGGAGGAAGGTAATTCACAGGGCATTAAGAAGAACAGATTTACTGAAATTAGAAGTTTGACCTGCCATACATATAGGCCAAATTTCTTGAGAGAGCTCCCCAATTTACATTCTTTAAGGGAGAGATAAAAGTTTTTCTGCAGCTCCTAAGGTCTTGAATGCCTTCAGTTCAAAATTATCCTCAAGCCAAAGTGGCACATCTTAGTGAGGCCTATTCTGAACCCCTGTATTCAGAACATGGTATTAGTAAATTCTTAACATTGAATTTTTATGTTTATTTGTAGAGCCCGCAAATTCTATCAGAATTGATCCTGAAGAATTTGTTATTTGAATTGCCACAGAATGATGTTAGAAGTCCAGATGTACTCTGAAGGTTAATAGTGCAAGATTAAATTAATATCAAGGAGCCCTAAACAGGAAATGTTCTTTAGCAAAGTTTCTGCATTTTTCCAAGACTTTCAGGAAAACAACCATAATCTAGGGGAAGATGGAAAGTATGGTATACACTTTTAGTTTGAAGAAATTGAGAAAATTTTATTTTATTTTAAATATATTTTATTATTTTTTTTACAGAGAGGAAGGGAGAGGGATAGAAGAGTTAGAAACATCCACAAGCCAAAACCGGTTTGGCTCAGTGGATAGAGCATTGGCCTTCGGACAGAAAGGTCCCAGGTTCGATTCCGGTCAAGGGCATGTACCTTGGTTGTGGGCACATCTCCAGTGGGGGGCATGCAGAAGGCAGCTGATTGATGTCTCTCTCTCATTGATATTTCTAACTTTCTATCCCTCTCCCTTCCTCTCTGTAAAAAATCAATAAAATATATTAAAAATAAATAAATAAATAAACATCCACAAGAGAGAGACATCGATCAGCTGCCTCTTGCACTCCCCCTACTGGGGATGTGCCCACAACCAAGGCACATGCCCTTGACCAGAATCAAATCTGGGACCCTTCAGAGAAAATTTTATCTAACCATTATCATCTGCAGTCATGCTAATTTTCATAGGGTTGTAAGAAAGAGAATCATCTTTGAAAACAAAACTATGGGAGTGTTTCAGGATACAAATTCAAATGCCACCCAGTCAAATAATGACCTTGTTTCCTTTAACAAACTTATTTTATCTGTGCTCAGTGATTGTCACTTAAAATTACCATATCCTTCACTTCACTCCCATATGGACAAATGCCACCATTCAAACATCATTATCTTATAACCAGTTTGGTCCTGAGAAGCTATTGAATATTTCAGTGCTCTCTTCATGTTTAATGAAAGATTGAATAAAACAAGACATGGTCTGACGTTATTGTTTATAACCTATGAGAGAAATTTATTACTGCTTATTTTTGTGCCCTTGTAGGGCCCATTCAGTGGTTGATTTCAGGAATACTGATAGCATCTGGTCACAATTCTAGCCATATATAGAACCACCTGGGGAATATGCATATATATTTAATTGGGCTTTAACCCAAAACTAATGAATACAAATCTCCAGGAGTTAGTCTCATCAAATTATATTTTAAACACTAGAGTCCCGATGCATAAAATTCAAGCATGGGAGTGAAAGGTGTCCCTCAACCTGGCCTGCAGCCTCTCCAATCTGGGACCACTGGCTCCTAACTGCTTGCCTGCCTGCCTGTCTGCCTGATTGCCCCTAACTGCTTCTGCATGCCAGTCTGATTCCCCCCTAACTGCTTCCCTGCCAGGTTGATGACCCCCAATTGCCCTCCCCTGCCACTACCCACCTCCTCTGCAAAAGGTGGCAGAAACGCTGGGACCTGCCTTCTCCATTCCATGCTGCGCCATGGGGACCCCTAGGCCTTAGAGCACAGAGTGACCACAGGACCCACCCACTTCTGCGTGTATGACCATCTTGTAGCAGCCATCTTGTGGTGGCCATCTTGTGGCAGCCATTGTGTGACAACATCACATGTGAGGATCACTAGGCTTTTATTAGTATAGATTGTGATATGTCCTATATTACCAACTGTGGAACTATTCAGAAAGTCTACTGCTCCTGAGATACAAAGGCACTTTGCAGATTTCTGCAGCCATAATAAGAATTCTCCGTGTCAAGGAATTGTTCTATCCTTTAAAGATTCCTAGATACCAGAGAACAAACTATAAAATCTCAGTGTATCTCTCTCTTTCAATTTTTAGGGAGAATAAGATAGAAATGTATAGTAGATTATATTTAGAGGTTTTATTAGAAATCATAAAGGATGTTGTACTTTTGGGGTTCCAAAATATCTGCAGATGCTCATGCTCCTCTACCTGTCACTTATTTATGAAAAACTACTTATGAAAAGTTTTTTCTATGATCATAGTAATTACATTTATCTCTCCACCAATGCTGTTTGGGCCCTTCTTCACCTACTACTTCTAAGTAGTACTTACCTTCATACCAAAACTAAAAGAGCTTGTTAAGAAGTATGTTACTTTTGGAAGAACAGGGATGGTGTGCAAGAGGGAGGATAGGGGAGAATAAAACACACTTAAAAGTAATCTTCTAAAGGGCTCTATTCCCCACTTTTTGTCTCAGGGTAACAGTTTCAAAGCCCTATACTATTTTTCTCAGTTTACTTATATCCCCCAATATTATTTTACATCTTGCATTCCTTCATACTGAGCTCATTTGATGCCTTAGAGCAGTGTTTCTCAACCTTTCTAATGCCACGACCCTTTAATACAGTTCCTCATGTTGTGGTGACTCCAAACCATAAAATCATTTTTGTTGCCACTTCACAACTGTAATTTTACTACTGTTAATGAATTGTATTGTCAATATCTGTGTTTTCCAATGGTCTTAGGCTCTACAGCAGCAGTACCGCTAGCAGGGTAGCCTAAGACCATCGGAAAACACATATATTTTTTAAAACATAGAAATCAAAATTAGAGGTCTTTTATTCATGAAGGATTGGTCAAATGGCCCTTGAATTCAACTCTGAAAATGAGCCATGTAATCAGACTGATTTCTTTTGTACAGTGAAAGAGAATGGGAAACACTTGTCAAAAGGAAGAATGAAAGAGGAAACATCAGGCCAATTCCAAAGCAAGTGAAATAAGAGAAAGGTGGTGACGGGTAAACTATTTCAATATGGAGGAACATGGTATCAGGGGTCCCTTAGACCTGTATTTCTTTAGGATTTTTCTTCTGGAGTTTCCTTCCCTGATGTTTTCCTTGAATTCTTTTTCATCAAAAAATTGTTAACTCCAGCTGCTAACTATTAAGTTACTTGATGGATTTTTGACCCCAAGTGCTGTTAGTCAGTATCAGCATAGGTATTTGGAGATATCTTACTCTCAGTGGTTGGTAGAGATAAAAGCTGTGGACAGAAGTTTCTGATCTGTTGCCAAAAGGGTAAAAATGTGCCTAGAAACTCAAATTGGATAGCTTATTTTATTTCCTCACATATACATTGATTTTTCTAGTAGCCCTTTTATACTTTGAATACAATTCTAAACCACCGACTCGTGATATGAATTACTATAGTCTTTCCTGTGATGAAATAATAATACTCATTGTGTATAATAGTATGTCTAAGGCTAAATATGTCACAAATTCCAAATAATTGACTTCCAAAGAACATTAGAATTACATCAATTTGTAATAGTAAGCTCATTCCCTGGATCTCTTTTTTCAATTACATAATGAAACTGAATAAAGCAGGTGTCAGATCCACATCTCTACACACACTCACTTTACCAGTTCAGAGAAGAAAGGTCAAATTAATGCCAAGTTACTTACTTGGTTATTTTTTTTAAATCAGATGCTATTAATTTCTCACACTACTGCATCATCTCCATATTGTTTAAGAGGAGACAGAGCCACAGAGTAAAATAATATTTACTGAATTGTGAAAGCTACAAGTTTGGTACAAGTACCACAAATGATAAACATGTATATTAACCTTTCTTATTTTATGTTCTTAAATATTTTTTATGAAAAGTGGACAAAAAGAAGCTATTTTTGAGATTTTTTTCTATTAATAAAACTAGATAAACATTTCATCTCACTTTATTGTGATTTTTCTTATGATTTGGGGGAATTGAAGAAATAAAGTTGTATGTACAAGATAAATTCATTTATGTAAAATTTTAAAATCACAAAACAACACTATTGTCAATGGCATAGACATATATAAGAGTATAAAAATGTGCACAAAGGTCACAGGCTGATATCAGTTACTTCTGGAGAGGCAATTAGTTATTTAATTTAGGTATAAAAAATTCTAACTTGGTGCTAATTGTGAATTGAGTAATCTAACTTTGATACTGTCTTACTATTTGACTCCACTTCATCTTCTTCAATAGAGTTACTTTGTTATTTAATATATACTCATAAATTTTAAATATGAACTTTAAAAATAATTTGCTTAGTGTTTTTAAATTTAGGAATAAATTTTCTTGCTATAAAATATACATTTTAAGGCTCTACTTCAAGTTACATTATATCAAGTGAGATAGAACAGAACGTGATGGAAGTGAATTATACTAATTATATCACCAAATCATTGTAGAATAGCTCTATTTTAGTGAGGTTGCTTAAGGAATTATGGAAAAATATCTGGATAATGAGTGAAATGGATAGAGGAAAAGTTTTCACTTTTTTTTTTCCTTGAGAATAGACTTTAGGTAGCTTACAAAATTCCCTTACAGCTTGAAAACAACAACACCATATTACATAACTGAGTTTCTGAAAACAAGAATCAAAATAGAAAATAAAATTAATATAAATCCTGGCTTTTCCATTAATGTAAATGATTACCTTTAATAGAGGGCCTCCAACTTTCAATTAGCCAAACACCCTCTAGGATTAAAAAAAATGTTTCAGAATTAAAATGAGTCATACTCTAAATTGAGATATAACAAAATGGTGTGTTTTATCTTTTTATAAATTTTAGTCCAGCATAAAAAGAATATTCAAATATAGATTTGGAATTTACCAATGTTCTTATAACTTTAAATGAGAGTCATTATTAGAATTCCACTGATTTACAATATTGTTATAAGAACTGATCAACATCAACAACAATTTAGTAAGAACATTAGTTGCATAAGCAACTGTGTGTAATAAAATAAAAAGAAAATCAATTAGAGCAATCATCATTGTCTTCAGCATTATGATCATCTTTATCAAATGACCAATATTTTTTAAACTCTTCATAGCTGGCAAAGTGCTTTTATCTTTGGTACCTCTCCCATCTCACAGTCTCTTTGTGAATACCGTGTTATTTATTCCCCTAGAATTGAAAAAAAAAAATTAAAAAATACAGAAAAGTAAACACAATAGCAAAGAAGAAGATATTGTTTCTGTGTCTAAGGCATTTTAAAGAGATCAATGAAGGAGAAGGCCCTGGAGGAAGTCAAGAAGATGTGTTGTTCCCTGGGCAATGGGATTGTGACTATTTTAGATCGCTAATGCTTGGTTAGAAACTGCCCAAATAACATTAAAATATATAGAGAAATATACATTATTAACTAATTATTATGAAAACATTTGAATTGTTCTAAAGGAAAATGTTATAATAAATTCACATGTAACCATCAGCAATCTTGGTTTCTCTATATCCCTACAAAGGCCCCATATAACACACACTAGATTATCTTGAAGCAAAACTAAGGTATCAGATCATTTCATTAAAAAAAAAAGTATATTTTATAAAAGAAAATTAAATTTATTTGAGTTGAATGTGGATTTACATAGAAGAAAATACTCTTTGATCCAATCACTCACAATTGGTATTTTATTTATTTACCTTAATTTTTGGGGGGTGGGATTTATTTTCAAATTCCTGGACAAATTTAGCCCTATTCTGTCTGTGTGAATAACATATTCTACCTAACATTTAATAATGTTGCAAACTTTCCCTGAGGCTAACCAAAGGTTTTGTACATTTTCATTTATGTGATAAAGCCTTGAGAAAAATTGATTCAAAAATGGATGGCTGATACATGGATAAAGTGATATAAACATGGCTAATTTTAGATAGATGGCAACAGTAGACAGTGGAGTTATTCCAACTCCAATTAGCCAAGACACTCAATTTTTAACATTACTTACCACAAACAACTTAGTGATCTTGAACAAGTCAGATAATTTTTATGGATCCTTTGCTCTCACTAGTAAAGGGAAGGGGTTCATATACTATATTACCTCTAAAACAGAGAGATATTATAGTTTTCAACACTAAATTATCTTATTCTTTTTCTGAAGTACTTTATTTATTTCTTCTATTGTATATATTCAGTATTTTGAAGCCAGGAGTCCTTGTTCAACTGTGACTTTAACTTCATTTAAATAAGCTTTATCCCCTATGCAAGATAGGTATGCCAAATATAGAAAAGGAGCAATGATGGACAGGAAGTCAATAGTAATAATAGTGAGCAAATCAATCTTCAGTGAGAGGCCTTAAACAATTGAAAGCAAAACCACTATATCTATCAAATCTATGAACTTACATAATTTGATCTTTCTTTAAATGTTGAGTTCAAATTGACCGTTATCAATTTATTTGGTGATAACCCCACGTAAATATATGCGGCATTGTACTTATATTAAACTCTAAAAGTTTAATGTTGATAAGTAGGTTATTATTTTTAGTAGATATTTCCCTATTATTTTCGCTGCTGAAATACAATGTGAAATATAAATTTTAAAAATAAAGAAATTGTGTTTTAGAATTTTTAGAGATTTTTAAAGAATATATTGGCCTTTGAAAAAAAGTCTGTACAATGATGGAACACAAAGAAGAAGAAGCCACCTATTTCCTGAAAGTTACTTTTAGAAAAGAAGGTCATCAAAGCTGAGTTATATTGTTGCCTTTGGCAATGCTTTGTGATGGTCCTTGAGTATCTATTTATTATTTGCTCATCAAATATTAAAACATGAAGAGAAATCTGAAAATAGTTTTAATATTCTAAATAACATTAGCTTTTATTCACATTAGTTTTACCTGACCTAAGAACCAGTTACTGCAAAAACTATTATGCATTGTAGTATTTTCCTGTATAGCTAAGAATACTAATACCAAACTCATTTCTCAAGAGTTGAAGATAGAGCTTTTCAAAGATTAATGGAGACAGAATTCCAAAAAAAAAAAAATACATTTTATGCACCAACAACCAAAAATTCAAGAGAGGAAATGGTTCTTCTTGGGAACAACAAAACACAGAGATGCATATAGGTACTCAAATACACACACACACACACACACATTTCTAACTGTTATTTAAAAAGTAACTGAACCGTGCTTTTGCTTATAGAGAACAAAAATATCCTTTAAAAAATATTATCATGCTCTAACTTTAGCTTGTTTCTATTATTCATACAAGATGCATCATACTCAAAAGAATTATCAGGGAACTTATGAAAGATTAGAGGGTATGCTAAAACAGTTATTGTGTGTAAATATACCATTTGAGCACTTTTATGTAATGGAAAAATAAGACATGGTCTTAACATTTTAGCATTCAAGGTGAAACCGTAGGCATCTTGAACATCTGTGGCAAATATTCAGACTTCATTCTTGTCAACTTGATGATAACAACTTCAAAAAAAATTATCCATCAGATATGATTTATCAGTCAGCAGTCTTAATGAATTGTATTTTGGATAACATATAAAATTCTTTACCAGACTGTCAAATCTCAGAGGGAAGGTGGGGGCGGGGTGGGAAGAAATAAACTAAAGAACTTGAATGTATATATTTGTAAACCACGGACACAAACAATAGAATGGGCCTAAGAGTGAGGGGAGGGGGTATCTAGATGGGGTCTTTGGGGGAGGTGGGAAGAACATATATAGTACTTTTAATGATAGAGATTTTTAAAAATTATTTTAGCTTATATATAGAAAATCACTCTGTCGAGATATAGCTTTAGCGAAGACCGGTTTGGCTCAGTGGATAGAGCGTCAGCCTGCAGACTGAAGGGTCCCAGGTTTGATTCCGGTCAAGGGTTTTTGAAAAATTGTAAAAACTTCATTTTTAAAGGACAATGACATGGACATATATTTAAGAAATATTTTTTTCTTAATTTTATGCTTATTTATCCTCCTTAATTATTTAAACTTATGTTGTATGTTATAGCTTAATTTTGAAATGTCTTCCTGAACTACAACCCAAATTTCCAGGCAATGAAAAAGCATTAAAGCTCTCTAAGTACTAGAAGAATACATAATCACTTCATCATTGCAATAACGTGAGGGGAAGATTAAAAAGGCTTTTTTTTTTTAAATAAATCTTTATTGTTCAGATTATTACAATTGTTCCTCTTTTTCGTCCCATAGCTCCCCTCCACTTGGCTCTCATCCCACCCTCAGCCCTTACCCCCCTTGTCCTCATTCATAGGTGTATGATTTTTGTCCAGTCTCTCCCTACACCCCCCTCACCTCTTTCCCCCTAAGAATTGTCAGTCTGCTCCCTTTCTATGCCCCTAATTCTATTATATTCACCAGTTTATTCTGTTCATCAGATTTTCAATTCACTTGATTTTTAGATTCACTTGATAGATATGTATTTGTTGTTCATAATTTTTACCTTTATTGTTTTCTTCTTTTTCCTTTTCTTAAAGAGTACCTTTCAGCATTTCATAGAATACTGGTTTGGTGCTGATGAACTCCTTTAGTCTTTTCTTATTTGTGAAGCTCTTTATCTGACCTTCAATTCTGAATGAAAGCTTTGCTGGATAGAGTAATCTTGGTTGTAGGTTTCTTGCTATTCATCACTTTGAATATTTCTTGCCACTCCTATCTGGCCTGCAGTTTCTGTTGAGAAATCAGCTGACAGTCATATGGGTGCTCCCTTGTAGGTAATTAACTATTTTTCTCTTGCTGCTTTTAATATTCTCTCTGTCTTTTGCTCTTGGTATTTTAATTATGATGTGTCTTGGTGTGGTCCTTTTTGGATTCCTTTTGATTGGGCTTCTGTGCACTTCCTGGACTTGTAAGTCTATTTCTTTCATCAGGTTGGGGAAGTTTTCAGTCATTATTTCTTCAAATAGGTTTTTAGTATCTTGCTCTCTCTCTTCTGGCACCCCCATAATTCTGATGTTGGTATGCTTGAAGTTGTCCCAGAGGCTCCTTACACTATCTTCACATTTTTGGACTCTTTTTTCTTTTTTCTTTTCCAGTTGAGTGTTTTTTGCTTCTTTGTATTTCAAATCTTTGACCTGATTCTTGCATTTCCCTAGTCTGCTATTAAGTCTCTGTATAATATTTTTATTGCAGTCAGCATATGTTTAATTTCTAATTGGTCCTTTCTAATTGGTCATTTTTCATCTCCTCTTGGGTCTTACTAAATTTGTCCATTTTTTTTTCTAGGAAATTCTTTAAAAGTCTTATAACCGTGGTTTTGAACTCTATATCCAATCGTTTGGTTTCCTCCATTTCTTTCGTTTATGATCTGTTCTTTTGTCTCTACATATTTCACTATTTCCCTGAGTTTGGTATAGTAGCTTTGTGTGCTAGGTGTCCTATATGGCCCAGTAGCTCTGTCTTCCAGTTCCTGAGGTGGACACTCTTGGTGCACCCCCTTGTGGGCTGTGTGCACAGTCTTGTTATTGTTAATTCTTGATTGTTGTTGGTATCACTGGGGGGAATTGACCTCCAAGCCAATTGGTTGTGAGGATAAGCTGTGTCTGTGCCCAAAGAACTTCTGTGCTGGACTCAGCCTTAAGACTTGCAAGATTGCAATAGCTTCTGTGCTGGGCTTGGATGTGGTGGAGTCTCAGGGCTGAGCAGACATCCTTGGCTTCCCATTATCCCTGCCCTACAGGGCAGCCCCTGGGTCTCAGTGCCTCTGATTAATCACTGAAGCCCTCTCTGTGTGCATGCACACGTGCCTGCCCACTTCTGCCTTTCTGGTTCCCCTGAGTTCCTGTGCACTCTAGAGATCTGTATGAGTCTGGGTCCCTAGGATCTCACCTGAATTTGGGGTTCAGTGCAGTCAGACTTGGATTACAGTGCTGTTGTAAGGTTCTGTTTTCCTCCCACTAGAGAAAGCCAGTGGCACAATAAGCAGTTGTCGCTCTGTGTGCACACTATCGCTGGCACTTTCGCAAGCCCCCAGACCTCTGTCTTTCATGGCTCCCCTAAGTTTCCCTGCACTCCTCCCTTTTCACTACCTCCAGACTCCCTGAATGAATCTCGCCTGGAAATGGGGTTCAGTGCAGTCAGAAGTGAGGCTCAGTGCAGTCAAGATTTTCCATCTCCCTCCCACTAGAGGAAGCCAGCCAGACCCTCCACTGCCTGTCCTCTCCATGAACGTGTCTCGGTACCTCAGCTTTTTACAGCTCCTCTTGAGTCTTCGTGAGTTTCTCTTTTTACTTCTAATTGTAGGATTTTCACTCAGCCAGCTTTCTTGTGGTTCTGGATAGTGTTTGTTCTGTATGTTAGTTGTAATTTTGAAATTGTTGTGCGAGGCAGCAGTTTAGGTGTTCACCTATGCTGTCATGTTGGTTTCTCCTAAAAAGGCTTTTTGAAAATGGTATAGTAAGTTGTGCTAAATAAATTAAAGCTCTTGTGATATACATAAAAACCCTAAAATGTTTATTGTATGAGAATAATGAGAAAATTGGTAGAGCAAAGAGTTGAGGGATGCAGTTCAGCAGCTGAACACAGAACACTTGCCTGGAATTGTGCATTTCAAAGGTACACCTCCATTACAAAATCTACTGTGTATAGAACTTTGAAAAAAAAATCTATGCATGCTGTCCTTGGACCACGCCTCCCCTCTTGCAGTCTTCATGTCCAAGTCAGAGATTCCTAACAAGCTGGAATAGAAACTTTGTATCAGCAGTTTGAGCTTTGAAACATCTAATGAGAGTATGAGGGGACATGTTGAGCAGTGGAAATGCTCACAGACTGTATGGTGATGAGAGTTCCTAAAAGGCTTTGGGTTTGTCACTTGTGCCACGGTGGAGGATGTGGATGCAGCCGTGAATGCAAGGCCACGTAAGGTGAATAGAAGAGTTGTGGGACAAGAGAGGGCTATCTCAATAGAAAATTCTCAAATGTCTGGTGCCCACGACTGTGAAAAAGATATTTATTGGTGGTATTAATGAATACACTGAAGAACACTACCTAAGAGATTATTTTTAACATATGGGGAAAGTGAAGTGATTGAAATCATGACTGAGACAGTAGCAAGAAGAAGGGATTTGCTTTTGTAACCTTGATGACCATGACTCTGTAGACAAGATTGTCACTCAGAAACACAGCTTGAATGGCCACAACTGTGAACTAAGGAAAACCTTAGCTAAGCTAGAGATGGCTAGTGCTTCATCCAACCAAAGAGGTCAAAGTAGTTCTAGAAACTTCAGGGATTTTCATGGAGGTGGTTTGAGAGGAAATGTCAACTTTAGTCATGGAGAAAATTTTAAGTGATCAAGATGGCTTTGGTGGCAGCCATAGTAGTGATGGATATGGTGGCAATGAGGAATGGCTGTAATGGATTTGGTAATGATGGAAGCAGTTTTGGAGGTGGTGGAAGCCACAGTGATTTTGGCAATTACAACAACCAATTTTCAACTTTGGACCATGAAAAAAGGAAACTTGGAGGGAGAAGCTTTGGCCCCTATGGTGGTGAAGGCCAATACTTTGCCAAACCACAAAACCAAGATGGCTAGGGCCACTCCAGCAGTAGCAGTAGCCATGGCAGTGTCAGGAGGTTTTAATTACTGCCAGGAAACAAAGCTTAGCAGGAGAGGAGAGCCAGAGAAGCTACAGTTTAAATGGATTCCTGAACTCAGCCAAGAACAGTGATGGCAGGGTCTAGCTGAACAAAGAAGATGTGTTAGGTAATACTCATGTGTGTGGGCAAAAAACTCAAGGGCTGTATTTGTGACTAATTGTATAAAAGCTTATTTTAGTTTCTGTTCTGTGAAAAGTGTAAAACATTCTAACAAAGAGTTTTAATATAGATTTTTTTTGAAACCATGCTATTCATCGCTAAATGTAATAGTCTGATCATGATGCTGAATAAATGTGTCTTTAAAAAAAATTCTATGATGTCAAGTGCTTGCTGTAGTCATAGCAATGCATTTATGGTGGCTATTTGAGTAAGAGCTAAATGTTACAGCTAACATCTGACAAAAAAAAACCTTTGTGTCTATTAAAAACCTAAATATGAATAAATGTACCATTTTCTGGCTGTGATGACTTTTGTTTTCAGCTAATAGAAAATTGTTTTGAGTAAATAAAAATACATCTTGATAGCTAGTACATTTCTATCTCTTTGGGCCTACAAAACCCTGTGTCTATTAAGTTTTTCTTCAAGCTTAAGCTTAGTTCTATCTATTCCATTATCCCCCTCCCCACAGTATTTTCTTACCTCTGGAACTTGGTTAAAAAGGACATGAAACTAACAAACAAAACAAAAAATGAAAAACAAACAACAAGAACAACAAAAAAAAAAACCTTAGCCAGTTTGGCTTAGTGGATAGAGAGTCAACCTAGGGTTTGATTCTGGCCAAGGGTATGTGTTTCTCTCACATAGATGCTTCTCTCTGTCTTTACCTTTCTCTTCCACTCTCCCTAAAAATTAATGGAAAAATATCCTCAGATGAGGATTAAAAAAAAAAAATAGAACATGAAGCTCCAGGTTCAACCAAATAATCAAAATGCACTAATTAGTCTGAGGGAAATATGTTCTGAGTAAGTTTATCTTGGACTTGAATGCCTTTATAAACCATCTATGTTAGTATAACTAAGTAGTGCTATTAACAGTAGAACTCTGCTTTCTGTACTTTATTGACTTCTTGAATTACTTCATGTGCCAGCCCTGGAAATGATTGCAATTGACAGGCAGATACAAAACATGCTTTCAGTGAAATGATTGTGTAAAAGAGTACAGTTTCAAAAAGAGTAGGAAGTTAAAATGAGAGAAAAAAACCACCTCTAAATTGTAGTCATATTATGAAATAATCCAATAATATCTTTCCTTTGACACAGGCACCTAAATTTGTCACTTCTGTTGTGTGTGGACACTATTTAGAAGTGGATAAAAAGAACATAGCCATATATACCCTTACTTTCTTTCTCAGCACTGAGATCCCTTTTCCAGAAAAGGTAAAATACTGAACCAAAGTGAAAATACAAAAGGGTAAAGAAATGTTAGATCAGACCAGCGGTTTTTATCTAGCCCCCATATTTTCAAAACGTGAGATGCATATTGAGATGTAACAAAGACATGGCATTGACTTGTATAGTGAGGAATATTTAGTTTTCTATACTCTTAAGCCTTTTGTTGACCCCATAAGTTGTCATTGTATTTTCTATTTTTATTTTTGGAATATATAATCAATATCTCTTTAATATTTGTTAGTTATTCTTTATAATAATGGAAGAAGACTTCAGCTATGAATCTTCATCAGGCAACAGTATCCAGTTATGATTCAATATATATTTTTAACTCTTGTAATAACTTATTACAGTCTTTATTTACAATGACAAATCAAAATCTTATTCAAAATAAATAAGTTGAACACACAGGAGTTGGAAAAAGAGTCAATAGTACATTGACATTTTCTTCCAAAATGCTAACTTTTGAGGATATGAGATATGAAATATAAATAGTATCTTGACTTTACTATAATTACCTTTAAAAATTGCAAATTAATTAGTAAAGAAAGATAATTTTAAAAGCTTCTTAATCAATACTAGGTATTTCATAGCTAGAAATCTTATACTCTAATAGTTTTAAGGCTAGAAATGAATAGTTTTTAAAAGCCAGTCCTAGTTGAGAATTTTAAAATTTATAGCTTGTAAATCCAAGATTCAACACTATGCATTTGACACTAAAAGCTGAAAGTCATCCCTCATATTTATCTTCATCCTTCTGCAGCATCTCCTAGTATGTCAGCTAAATGAAGCATTTATAGGCAGAAACAATAAAGTTGGGATCACTGGAGTTCAGAAAGAATTCCATTCTTTTATTCAGTCACCATATTCTCCATCAATCAGCCAGTATTATGAATCTCTCTGTTGCGCAGTTCTATGTTATAAAATGAAGACATAAAACAAAGCATGATATGTGATCTCAAAAATATAGTAGTTGCAAAACAAATTACATTTGACTTACAAATGTATTTTTGTTTATCAATGCAAAGGATAAGAAAAAGTGGGTATTAAAGTTGTTGGGTTTCTTTTCCTGAAGGACATGCTATATTGAAGTCAATAGCTCTCCAGCATTTCCTGTTAGCTGTATTTCTGCTCTGTCCCCTAAAATAATTGAACTGATTTTCTGAAGTTTAGAATACAGTGGAGAGTCACTGTTTTTGAAGTGTTTGTTTAATTATACAAACTGATCTGCAACTACTGGGTGTTGTGGGAACATGCAGAAGGGCATGCAACCAATCGTGGTATAAGTGAAAACTGAGATAAATTAAAAAAAAACAAGTAACTGTTATCCCAGTGAAAAGATAATTCAAAGAAAAAAAAATGTTTATTAACCAAAGGGAACAACACATAAAAAGATTAAGCAGCTCAAGACAGATACTAGGCTGTACAATTACACATAGTAAAGTTCTATGAGGATAGAGGAACAAAAGAGGAGTTGAAGTCTAAAGGAGAGCGTCTGAAGACATATTAAGAAAGTCTTTTTATACTGTAACTAGAAGCCTGATGGACGAAATTTATGCATGGGGTAGAGGGATGCGTGTCCTTCAGCCCAGCCTACACCCTCTCCAATCCAGGATTGCTGGCTCCCAATTGGTTGCCTACCTGCCTGATTGTCCCTAACTACATTTGCCTTCCAGCCTGATCACTCCCTAACCATTCCCCTGCCAGCCTGATTGATGCCTAACTGCTGCCCTGATGGCCTGGTTCTCCCGCACCCCTCACAACTGTCTCCCCTGCAGGCCTAGTCCCTCTCAACTGTCCTCCCCTGCTGGCCTGATAACCCACAACTGTCCTCCCCTGCCAGCCATCCTGTATGTTGGCATGATGGTCAATTTGCATATTGCCTCTTTATTATATAGGACTAGAGGCCTTGTACATGAATTTGTGCATGGGTGGAGACTCTCAACCTGGCCAGCAATCAGGGCTATCTTGCCCAATCCTGACGGGACTGATTGGGCTATTGGGGCCATCTGGCTGGGTGGAGGGACTGCAGGAAGTTGGTTGTGAGAGCACATGGACCAGCATGGGGCAGCTTCTGCATTGAGTATATACCCCCTGGTGGTCAATGTGCATCATAGTGACTGATCAACTGGTTAAGTGGTGGACATGGCACTTCCTGAAGCACTCTTGATAATGGTCATGTAGGCTTTTATATATATAGTTAAAGGGTTTGGGACTTATCTGAAAGCAGCAGGTTGATACTAATGGTAGCTCCTATTTTCCTAGGTAACAACCAGCTTGAAGATAAACATGAGTTTGATGATGACACTATCTTCTGCTCTGTCCCCAAACCTAGTTGATCTTCAGGACTCTAAATCCCCTCCTCTTTCCCTTACTGTGGGTCCTGAGTTAATTTCACTATCCTCTTTGGCATTTTTTCTTTTGGGCTTCTTTCCTCTGGGATCCTGAAAGTTATTCAGCCAAGGACATGAAGTCACATCAGATGACTAAAGCCGGTACCTTAACCTTCAAGCTGCTTTTGAATATCAGAGTTCTGGAAGAGACTGAAAGTAGATTAAGGTTCAAAATGATTGTGGTTTCCTTTGGCATTTCTTTCTTCCTGTCCTCTATTTTCTTTCTACCTACTATTATTCAGGGAGGAGTAGGATATTTTTTTTCTTTTGTAATCAGCTAAAGGGCTTCTCCAATATACATTATTTCAAAAATTGAATTAAAAAAAAGTATTTTGTTAATACCAAAAAGATAACATGCTTCAAAATAAAAGAAAACATTCAGAGTATCATTTATATGTTTAAATTGATTGTTAAAATGACAAATATTGAGATAATCACTTTTCCCCTGTGCTTCGTGTCTTAATACCACGGGTGAGAAAATTATGGCACTCAGTCCTTTCTATGTCATGTTTGACTGTATCTTCTTTTTATGGCTTTAGTGACAATTTATAAGCACTTGGACTGAGGTTAAACACACCAAGTAAAAGTTGATAATAATTAGAAAAACCATCACTTATGAGTGCTGGTCATAGCTCCAGAAAGTCTTTAAGATACTCACAAAATAGATGGGCTTTTCTTTTATTTTTTTTTTGTCATTTTAGAATTATTTTATTTGGATTAATTTAATCTTAATTTTTCACTGCCCTTCTTGAAATCTGTCATTGGTTTCTCCTAAGCTTCAAGATAAACAGAAAATTCTAACTAAGGCATGTAAAGTTGTAATGGTTCATTCATTCATTGATGTACCCATCATCCAATAATTTTTGAGCACCTACTATGAAATGCTCTTTACTAGTTGTATTGCCCATCTGGTTTCTTCCCACCCTCCTCTCCCCGGGGTTTCCACTCTTACTCTTCATGACAGCCATTCTAACTTACTCAGAATTCCCTAAGCATGCTCAGCTCATCACACATCCTCCACATCATCTCTTATTTTGTTTCTATGCCAAAAATGCCTTTTATCTCTTATCTGGGTAGCATAGTAGTTCAACAACTGATGCTATATTTTTTTAAATACACATTTGTTCTCTTCTGGTGTGTCTCAGTTGGTTGAACCATCCTTTCATACACCAGAAGATCATGTGTTTGATTCTAGTCAAAGCACATACCTACGTTGTGGGTTTGGTCTTGTATAAGGTGTGTACAGGAGGCAATCAATCAATGCTTTTCTCTCCCCTTTCCTCTCCCCAAAACTCAATAAACATAAAAATACCATTATTAAAAACACATATTCCAGTCACCCGACCTCTATGATTTGGATTCAGTAGATTTCCAGTGGAACCTACAAATCTCATATATATTAAACACAGGGATTGAGTAATCAGGGTGATTTTGAAACAACCTTAATTCCTCAGGCTCAGCTTAGTTACCATATCCATTAACAACATTAGTTAACCTCATTGGTTTTCTTAAAATATCCTATTATGTATTCTATAACAATAGTTGTACTCCTCAAACTGTACTCAAGGTAATTATATTTTAGGTACTTGTTTTTGTCTCCTGACTCTGAAAAACTGACTATCCTGTTTATACTCTATCCTCAGTGAAGAACACAATTTAGGCATGCAGAATCCTAGATCAATGTTTATCCAATGAATGAATAAGCTTAAAGACCATTATATTTAATTTTAGTATGATACCTTAAGAAATAGTGGAGACTTTTTAGAGTCTAGACAAATATTACTGACTTTTGTCAGCACTGACTGACTGAAAAGTAAGCAAGACAATCTTGCATATTTCACTCCCAGCTACCTCTTCACCGAAATGCAGCTGTATAGATGAGCCAAGGTAAATATAAGAGGAACCACCAGTCAACTAACTTACTAATTATTAAATATAATAAAATGTCATTTTTGGTATGCAACTGAAATGTTTATAGTTAATAGTCTTATATGATCTTCATTCCAAAAATCAATGCAAATGACTACAAATGCAAATACTAATAAATTAATACAAATGGCAGTTCTCAGAGTTGAGTTAAACATATTTTTAAAATTGAAGTTCTTATAGTTGATATGCCTTTTGAGTGATTAGTAAATATGAAGTATTTTATATTACAAATCAGATTTTTAAAAAAGGGCTTATACCAGTTTTTTAATTTGCTGCCCATTTTGATTGCACTGACTGCCCCTCATGATCCAAATATTTGTGAAGAACTTAGAAAAAGTCTTCCACTTTTAATATATTTATGTTACTTCTTTGTATTTTCTGCATAGTATCAGTTTGAATTTAATGTTCTCAATAAGTTATCATCAAATATATGAAAAATATATTCTTGTTGACTGTTTATTCATTGTGATAAAGAAACCTTTGCCTGACTTAATGCCTTTGGATTTGATTTTGAGTGCACTCATCCTTGTAAGGTAAAAATCATACCTTAACCAAGTTACACTTATAATAGCCCTAAATTGTCCATATATCCCACATACATAATTTTATTTTTTATATAAAGTAAGCACAGTAATTTTTATGCACACTGAAGTTTGATAAACAGTAATCTGAGAAAGGAACAAACTAAGTATCTCTTTGCAGCTGTTCAAGTAATCAAACCATTCTGCATTTAGAATAACCCTAAAATTGCAAAAAAGTATGAAGATGGGTGGATTTTTCTTTTTATTGAAAAACATTGGTTAATAAAATTGTATGTTTTAGGTTAACAATTCTATAATACCACATCTGTATATTGTATTGTGTGTTCATCACCTCAAGTCAAGTCTCCTTCCAACAACAACACCATTTACAGCCCAACCCCCATCTTTACCCTCTTCTCATGCCCCCCACCTGCCTTTTCTTTTGGTAATCACTATACTATTGTCTATGTTTATGAGATTTTTTTTCTTTGCTTAATCCCTTCACGTTTTACATCCACCCCTAATTCTTCTCCTCTTTAACAGCTGTCAATGTGTTTTCTGTATTTATAAGTTTGCTTCTATTTTATTCATTAACTTATTTGAAAATAAACAGCTTTTATAACATGATACTGAATTTCACATTATAGAAGGGTAGCATTTAAATATATCTTAGTTAAATAAATATCCCTATGATAAAACTCCATTTAATTATAATTCCTACATTTTTTTTCTTAGTTTTTCCCTACCATATTTTTGTCTGTTTTTTGTTTTGTTTTTTTTTATTTTTTAGAGAGGAAAGGAGAGAGAGAGAGAGTCAAAAACATCAATGATGAGAGAAAATCATTGATTGGTGACAGGGAATTGAACAGCAACCACCAGGTTGATAGGTTGGTGCTCAACCACTGAGCTATGCCGACAGGGTTGTCCAACTGTTTTATAAAGGCTTCTTAATAATTGACATTAAAAAGCTATACATATTTAAAGTTTAAATTTTGATATATTTATGAAAGTTAAAGGAATTTTAGAGATAAGACAGGCAGTGTTAGGGAATAAAGAGGATCCATGAGAGCAGGATGCATATATGAAGGGCAGAAATAGTTCCAAGACACTAAAATGCTTTCACAGAAGATAAAAAAAAGATAAAAAATAAAAAAAATTACAGGATACTGGGAAGAAGGAGACATATTTTCACAGTGGATAGAGGAATGTTGCAAGATAAGGAGAGAAAGAGGGAAGCACCAGGTGGGCTTTAGCTTGAAACTGATACTATGCAGAAGAGTGTCCAATAGAGTTCCTAAATTAAAGAAAAGTCCAATTAGAAAAGGCCAGATTCAGCTGAGACTGGTTTGGCTCAGTGAATAGAGCCCAGGTTCGATTCCGGGTTGGGGGCATATACCTTGCTTGCGGGCACATCTCCAGTGTGGGGCGTGAAGGAGGCGGCTGATCGATGTCTCTCTCTCTGATGGATGTTTCTAACTCTCTATCTCTCTCCCTTCCTCTCTGTAAAAAAAAATCAATAAATTATATGAAAAAAAAAAGAAAAAAGAAAAGGTCAGGTTCAGACAAAGAACTAGAGCCTTTATAAACCTGGAGACAAAGAGACTCAAGAGATGTTGAATTTTTTATTTTTCCAACAGAGAGAGAGCAGGTTTTTTGTTTGTTTGTTTGTTTTCCATTTAGAGCTCCCTACTCACCTACCCAATGGGTCATATTTGAGGACCCCTTTCTTGGGAAAGTTTGTATATACTTCCAATAAACTTACACATTTGTATTAAAGAAGCCTTTAGTCTGCAAGTTTATTCTTTAACTTCATTGGACAAGGACACACAGAAGAAAAATTTGTACCCTGAACCCCACATTACAAAAGAATCACCACTGTCAAAATAATTCTGGAATCAATAAGCCCCAAAAGTTTTCCTGTGATCCCATGTAATCCCACTACCACACCTGTCAACCTGCCCCTCACACATTTTTGTCACAGCAAGGCAATCACTGATCTGCCTCCTGTCACTATAAATGAGTTTACATTTTTGTAAAGGTTTACATAAATAAACTGGTACAGTATATACTTAATTTTGACTAACATTATTTATTTAAGGTACTTAATTTAAATACTTGTGCTTTCATAATTTTCACCAGTTTTACTGAGAAGTAGGTCCATGGAGCGCCTCACACTGTCAACCAGAAGTGGAATTCCTTCTTGTATTTCTCAAAGTATGGTTACCTTTAATACTTTGAACATTTTTACCATAGTTGCTTTGAAGACTTGCTAAGTCAGATGTCCACCGCTTTCACAGACTGTTTCCTGCTTCCTCTCCTGTGTATGAATCACATTTTCCTCAGTATGGATCCCTGTTTCTATGTATGGAACACTGTTTCTTTGCATGCCTCATAATATTTTGTTGAAAGATTGCCATGTAGATAATGTATTGTGGTAACTCTAGATATTGATCTTCCTTGTTCTGTTCAGAACTTATTATTGCTTGCTTCTTTATTTGATTAGGAATTTGGCTGGATTATTTTGGTGAAGTCTATTTCCCTGCAATGTGAAACCTCTGATATCACCCTCAGAGAGTTCAGGCATGGACATGTGCACAGTCACCCAAGGATGGGAGTGTTTTGAGCAGAGCTCTCTTTGACTCTTCTGGTTTTGTTTTCGTTTTTCTTTTCCTGTGAAGGTGTTTGAGTTCCTTGGAATTACATCCAGCTGTTAGGCTCTACTAATTGCTGGCTGATTGCACTCTTGTTTTTAACAATACCCTGGGGTGGAGATTGCTTTACCTTCTGATCCATGAAACCAGATTTCATGCATCAGAATGGCTAGTTTTATTTATTTATTTTGTTTTTGGTTTTGCTTTTTTTAAATAGTAAACCAGGTCTTGTCATCCTCTTGATTAAAACTTCCTAGTGACTTCTCATTAAACTTCCAATAAAAACAGAGCTCCTTCCTGGGGCCAAGAAAACACCTCTCCTCCTGACCATTCTCCCCATGTCTCAGGTTCCAACATGCTGGGTCTCTTAAATGGGCCACACTGATTCCCTCCTACAGTCTTTGACCATATTGCTCCATCCTGGTCCTATCAAATCTTTACCTGGTTGGATGCTTCTTGACATTCACCCAGAAGTGTCATCCCTGGCCACCCCATATAAAATAAATCCCTTCCTCCAACTCCCTCAGGACTTCAGCCTCTGTCATAGCCACTGGTGTTATCCTCTTTAGGGCACTCACACCATTGCCCTGAGTGTTTATTTCAGGATTCCTTACTGACTGCCTGTTTTCCCCCTAAATGAGCATGCTCTTTCTCTGTTTTGGTTGCTGCTACATCCCCACTACCAGGAATCCTGGGTCTTGGATGCAGGAGTAATTTTTGAAGTCAGTCTGGTAGGTTTGTTTTGAAACTTAAAGAGTTTTGTTTTTGTTTGTTTGTTTGTTTGTTTTTTGGGGGGGTGTTTTTTTTGTATTTTTGTTTTAGCTATTTCTTTCCCTGTTTCTCTCCTATAAACTAACTGGCCTACAGTTACTTTGTTCTTTAGGGCTAACAGTCTCCTGTTAATTGCTTGTGATCTAACATCCCTATTGTTTTCAGGAGTTTCCTTAGGCTTATTCTCCACAATAAAGTCAGTTCTCCTGAGGAGAACCTTAGAGCTAATTGTGGGTTTCTTTTGTGTTTTGTTTTGTTTTGTTTTGTTTGCCCTGCCTCACCCCATGGGCAAAATCTCTAAGTCAAAGCTTCTGAGCTAGGGAGAGGACAAAGGACAATTTCTCTTAGAGTGGCTGCTATGCTTCATGAGCTGGGTGCTGGGTGAGGATGGAAACCTCTAAGTTTTTTGCTTTCTCCTACCAGCATAGAGCCTTGGAGGCAAATACCATGTTTATTACATACTAGAGATCTGGTGCATGAAATTGTGCATGGGGAGAGGGGCTGTCCCTCAGCACAGCTTGCACCCTCTCCAATCTGGGATCTTTCTCACAATCTGGGACTCCTGGCTCCCAACTGCTCACCTGTCTGCCTGCCTGCCTAATTGCCCCTAACCACTTCTGCCTGCCAGCCTGATCACCCACCCCCTAACTGCTCCTCTGCCAGCCTAGTTACCCCTAACTGCCCTCCCCTGCTGGCCTGGTCATCCCCTACTACCATGCCTGTAGGACTGATCCCCCTCCAAAACTGCCTTCCCATGCAGGCCTGGTCACCCCCAACTGGCCTCCCCTGCTGGCTGCCCCCTACCCCCCCCGCGACTGCCATCCCCTGGAGGCCTGGGTCTCTCCAACTGCTCTCACCTGCAGGCCTGATCACCTCCAACTGCCCTCCTTTGCAGGCCTGGTCCCTCCAAACTGTCCTCCCCTGCTGGCCTAATCACCCACAACTGCCCTCTCCTGCCAGCCATCTTGTGGCGGTAATCTTGTGTGAACATGGGGGAGGCCACCATGTGTGTTAGAGTGATGGTCAATTTGCATATTACTATTTTATTAGATAGATGGGGAACCATTATTTTCTACCTGCCTTGCCTGGATGATGCCTCTATCATATGAGTGAAAGCTGAATGGAAGAAGGAAGCCCCGTACCTCTTGGCTCCATTTCTTTGGAATTGGAGAACTTGGGAGGACAAAAAATGCAGAACTTGGAAGAATAAAAAAATGCTGACAACTTTCTTTATACTGCAGTTTCTAATGCAGACCTGGGCTAAGATAAAGTCCTATTATTTTATTCCCATCTGACCAGAGAGGAGCTTAAGTCAAGCTGACCTGGGGCTGGGGAAAGAGGAAACAGGTTGTAGTTCAAGAGTCACAGATGCTCATTGTTCTTACTGAGATTTAATAAATTTTATTGAATATATGTTTCTTTATTTGCTGTATATCCTTAGGACAATTTCCAATACTTTTAAATGATTCTTTTATATTTGTAATTTTCACTCTTATGGTTATGTTACTGAGATGCAAGTTCACAAAAGTCCTATTTCCAGTTTTGACTAATACTTATAAAGCAGCTAAAATATT
>PVJN01022503.1:10566-33443 GCA_004026805.1 Lasiurus borealis | reverse complement strand
TGAAAGAGCACTTGGGGGTGGAATTTACCTTTGTATTTGTATGCAGAATTTTTTGGTGTAAGGAAAAAAAGAAATTGCCTTTATGCTACATTTAGAAGAAGGATAGTCACTAAATCATTCATAAGTACCTAAATTGTAGTGTAAAAAAAATAAAAGAAGCCATCATAAATCCAAAATTATTGGACATGAATTCATAAACATACAAAATAGGAACATGTCATAACTATAGGACATTTACATTTCATTAAATTTAGATTTATATGGTAACTTAGATTAGTGTAATAATAGATTTCATGCTGAGACCCTATAGGGAGTGACTCTAATTAATACATGTCTAATTTTGTAATTACTAGAAACCCATTGTTTCACATAAATAAGTGCTGTGCTAAAATTAAGTAAATTTCCCCTAATAGGTATTTTAATTATCTTCTTTGAAATTTTATTCTGTCAATTTCCTTAGCCATTTTGTTTTTCAGTGGCGATGCAATGAAAAACCTACATAGACTAGCCAAGTGATCAAAAACTGATGAAAAATTTCAGTTTTCTTTCATTTTTTAAAAGCTAGACATGACAACACATATTCATTTATAATATGTACTTCATCATTTTTCCTCTGCTTTTTCTGCTATGAAATGCACAGTCCAAAATGTTAAGGCAAGGGGAAAGGAAGAAGTAAAGGTTAGAAATAATGAGCAAAATGGGCGATCATTCCTAGATAATTGAGAGTGAATTCCCTATCATTGTTAAAGTAAGAGGTAACATCATTATCCCTATATTTCTGGGAAAATATGCAAGGGTCACAAAGCAGTTTTGCTACCCTTACATGAACACTGGCCTCTAGAACATCATAGCTGAATTGGAGGTTTAATGAAGGTTTAAATGGGAATGAAACGTACCAAACCTTGCATGTGAGTCTTCTTTTGACTCAGCAGCACTGCTCCTCCTTCTGCAAAGTCAAGGAAAGTCATGAGAGTGGGAAGGAATGCATTGCTAAACAAAATGTAGCCCAGTATTATCTTTGTTCTATCCCTATTATTTTATTTCAATCTTCTTTTTACAAAGGCTGGAATATTGAAAACTTCACTAATGAACAAATACTGTGGTTGCCAAATCCCCCAAAAGGATCATCATAAGGTTAGGAGAAAAATACCTGAAAGAGGGGCTGCAGGAGGGGGTGGGGAGAGATTAACAAGGGAATTTATAGGTATTTATGCATAGCTCATGGATACAGACAATACTGTGGTGAAGGACTGGGAGGGGCTGATGCAAGGTCAAGGGGAAAAAAAACAAAGGGACCTCTGTAATACTTTTAACAACAACAACAAAAAGGATAAATTAAAAAAAAATAAAACATCAAAAAACTGAAAAAAATAAGACAGCTGTTATAATACGAACAAAACCTACTTCTAAAAACAAAAATATTGCAACTAATAATCAAATAATATAGCCATTCCTTAGTGTATTTATGGTTCCATTAAGTGTTATGGTGCCTATTACTCATCTGTGTTCTTGCCTCTTATTTTCATCCCATTGCAGTCCTCATAAAAAAGAGGCAGACCAATTCCATACGTCCAGCTATAAATGCAAATACAATGTCTGAAATATAGGATCTGCTAGACATTTTCAGCTGCCCTTGCAAATATGAATTCTAATCACCATTGATGTGTGTGTGTGTGTGTGTGTGTGTGTGTGTGTGTGTATCACCAGCTAAGGTGATATAGTTTATATAAAACATTAAATTACTTCAGGTAGTCTTCTTTCTGCTTTTAAGTATCCTTTTCTGTCATATTTAATAAGAAACATTAAAAAATCACCTGCATTATAAACATATTTTGAAAGAAGTTCATTGAAATACAGACAGAAGTTTGCTTAGATCTTTGTGGAACTGTTGAGCAAAATAATAGATACAATGCGAAGCAGTTAATAAATTCAATTTAGGAAAAATTAGTTTTGGAGATTTTAGAATAAAAGAGGATAAATTTGCACTTGTAAAATAGAAATGAATATTTTGCCAGTTATCTTAAATCATACCTGGCAATCCAACTGTTTTTGAAAGATTCAACTCCGTTCATAAACCCCATCTTATCCCAACCTGGCCCACTCCACTGATTAAAACAGAATCCAGATCCTGCACTATCTTTGGGAATATTAAATCGACTAATAAGGTTTTCCTTTAGAAGAACAATCTTGTAAAATCTGAGAAAAAAAACAGCAACTATGATGACAACAACAAAAAGCCACACAAAATAGGTTATTATGAAAAAGGAGGAGCATCATGTTATTATTAATGACTAGAGGCTGGGTGCATGGAATTCATATATGGGAGGAGTCTCCTGAGCCCAGCCTGCACCCTCTCCAATCCGGAATCCCTCAAGGGATGGCCAACTGATGGCTTAGGACTGATCTCAGCCTGGTCATCCTCCAACTGCCCCCTCTGCTGGCCTGATTGCCCCTGCCCTGGTAGCCGGGTCATCCCTAACTGTGTCCCTGACAGCCTGGTTTCCCCACACAGCCTGTTATTCAGTCGTTTGGTCATCCCTCACTAACCACCCTGTCAGCCTTGTCACCCCACACAGCCTGCTTTCCGGTCGTCTGTCCTATTGTTTTGGTAGCGATGGCCCTGGCTTTTTATATTTAAGATAGTGTGTCTGAGAGCATGGAGTGGGCAGGCGGTACTTACTGAAGTGTTTGTTATAAAAGGCTTCCATGGGGAAGGGTAAACGGGAAACTTGATGGGCAAGTAGAAGTCAAAAGATGGGGAAGAGACCATAAATAATTAGGCAGAAAGCATGTCTTTAAAAACTCTAGGACTTGAGAAAGCATGTTATGTTAGAACATCAAAAAAAGATATTTTGGCTGGAGGATAGAGTGTTTTCACATATAGTACTTTATGTGATTTTCAAAATAAACTCGCCAGGCAGAAAAGGTGTTTTTATTTTCAATACATTTTTCAAATATAACAATTCTGGGAGAGATCTGAATGTTATAAACTCCTTCAATGACAATGGTGGAGTTTGAATTTATTCCATTACAATAAAACATGTGAAGTGTAGCAATAAATACCGAGTCACATCAGGAGGATTCTATAACACAGAACAGGACATAGTAATAAAATCTGGTGCTTATACAGTGACTATTTTATATCAGGTGCCTATAAGGACTTTTTATGTATTATTAGACTCTTCAAGTACTCACCACCTATGAAGTAAGGACTATGATTCTTATCACTTTGTGGATTAGGAAACCAAGACAGATAAAGCTTCAGTAATTTCTCATTGCTAATAAAGGATGAAGTGAATTTTCCAAACAGTGTACCTCCAAATCCCACACTCTTATCAGATGAACCTACTGCTTCTCTATTTTGCTAAATTACTTAGATAAGAAGTCAATGATTAGAAAGCAGTGCAAAATAATTACAAAACAGGAGGCATTTTTGTATAGATGGGATCTATGAGATTCAAAGGGTAGGGGCTTATTATTTTCAGCTGAAACATTTGGTTTGGAGAAGAAAAGATTAGCAAAACGATGCCCTTTGAGAAAAGAGGGAGTGATTCCATCTTCTACTGCTGAGAATGTTGCCTGCTGAAGGGTGGTGTCACCTCCTCGTCATGTCTGTATCTGAAGGGAACTGCTTTGCCCCAAATTATACTCCCTTCAGAAGAGTTGCTAGGACGAGAGAGTAATGACCTATACAGACAGGTCATGTGACTTACCTCAGATAAGAAAAATGTCAAGGACAAGTGTATGGTCCCATATTTGTCAGATTCAAACACATCTTCCTTTTACCTCATTTCCTGTTGTAACTAAATTTTACAGGTCAAACTAGGAACTGGCAAATTTATGTATCTTCATTTCATATAATCTTTAGAGCCCCATCGTTTCAACGTTCTCTCAAAAATAAGTTTGTTTCAATAACTTTAAGATAGACCGAAAATATTAAAGAAACCAGGAGCCCCCTAAAAGAGGCAAAGTGTTTGACATTGAAGCACAGGATTATAAGAGGTATCCTGTGCTGTATAATCAGTATATTACATAAAAGGTACATATATTTTGTAGCCTGAGGATGCGTTTCTTTGTATTGAATGGAAAATGCTAGAGATTCCATATTTTATATTTCATTTGAAATTCTAGAGATGAGAAGAATCATTCTGGTTGGTTTCCCAAGCATCTAAAGTGCACTTGGGCCGAGACCTGTTTGGCTCAGTGGATAGAGCATCGGCCTGCGGAATGAAAGGTCCCAGGTTCAGTTCTGGTTGGGGGCATGTACCTTGCTTGCAGGCACATCTCCACTGTGGGGCATGCAGGAGGCGGCTGATAAGATGTCTCTCTCTCATCGATGTTTCTGACTTTCTATCCCTCTCCCTTCCTCTCTGTAGAAAATCAATAAAAACGATATTTTGAAAAAATAAATAAATAAAGTACACTTGGCAGGTAGTAGGAATCAGTGCCATTACATTCTAGGTTTTTGTGTCATTGGATCTTTTATGGTTGTTGCAAATGCTGGGATGTCTGCTATTTGAAATACTGTGTAGAATAAAAACTCAGGTGTGCTTAATTGACCGTAATAGAAAAATCTTTAGAATATTTTCAAGGCCTTTAAATCCAGCTCCCTCCTCCCCCAAATTTTATCCACAGTTGATTCAAGACATTTCCTTGTTAGATTCAACAACTAGTTAGGTTCGATAAGGCAGTAGTTTGAGGAATTGAAACCCCATATGTCGTGTTTCTTGCTGACAGCGTGAATTCTGGCTTGAGGGCACTGATCTATTAAGCCACACGTTATGATCAAAGCGGTGTTCACTGGCACTCATGACGGGAATCCCTATTTATAGCATCGCAGCCTTGTGCTACTGTTGCTTAGTCAAAGATGATTAAAGGGGCCCGTGTCAATGAGGGCTACCTTTCAAGGCCTGTTTAAGTAGAACTGCGCACGCAGGAGTGCTGGGCTCCTCCATCAAGGACACTGTAGCTCTGGGCTTCGAGTCTATAGAAAGACGTACAAAAGCCCTAAAATAACCAAGCTCTGACCCAAGTCAGGCCTCGAAGGAGCATCTTCCTTAATTACAGTGAACACAACTTCTAAAACACTCATTAGCTGCCTCCTGAAGTCAGTCAACTTTGGAAACTTAATTTATAAGTCACACATTTATCTGATATATCCATTATGTGAAAAGGTGAATAAAAGCTACCTTCTCCCAAAGTCTTGTAGCCTTTTAAATGCCCTCTAGTAGTAAGCATTGTGTTTGGAAGTATGTCATATGTAGTTATATAACCTAGGAAAATACTGTGTGTGTCATTGTCCTTGGGGGGAAAAAAATTATGCTGCTGCAAGCTTTATTTATTTGTAGAGAAGATAAAACATATGACTGCACCTGCACTATCATTGGACTTTTAGACAACCCTTTTATAAGTAATTATGCTTGTTTTAATGCTGAGTTTGATTCTGTAACTATTTTTTTGAAGGAGATAACACATGACATCATTATATTATAGTTTCCTTGTCAACCATGTTGCAGTTGCTAATATCAACCAATGCCTACATATGCAGTTTGAACTGATTTTCACAAGAATAATATTAGTGCATATGTTGAAAATGAGCATTATTAGTTTATCGGGATACATAACATAATTATACACAACATATCCTATATCAACATCACAGCAACGCTTTTAGTAATGTAATTCATTAAGTGATTATTTATCTGAAAAGTAATAGCAACTAGTATACATTGAAGTGCTTTCAATGTGATAGGCCCTAAATATTGCATATAAATTAACTTGATTCATCCTCAATCGGAACTGTGAAGTAAATATTAGTTCCCAGTTTTTAGAGAGGGCAGAGACTTAGAAAGGTGGAGAATTTTTCCTAAAGACTAAGTAAAAGCTGATGAGTGATGGAGAGAGAGAGTAAAGATGTGGCATTCTCTCAACAGAAATAGGTTCTTAACCTTCAATTTTGGTGCTCTGTTGATTTTCAGCCTCAGAATGTGTGGGCTCTCACACAAGGCATAGCTAATGGATTGATCTGTAGTTACCTTAGGGAAGTCATAAAGTCCAACAGACTTCGATTTAATCAGATGTCAAATAAGAAGATTAAATTGGATACTTTACTAGGCTTCTTTCTCTTATAAGATGTTAGAGTTCAGAAATATATGAATCACTCTAATCATGTTAAAAATCTAGGTATGTGACTAAATATGCCAATAAAATCTCTATATGTTCAAGACAATCACGTAGCCATAATAGAAATTCATAATTAATGTCCTTGATAGGTATGGAATCAATATAATCCACTGATGGGGATAGAAAAACAAAAATGTAAATTATTTCATTGTACCATATGCTAGAAGTTGTTAAATGTAGTAGTGGAAAATAAGACTAAAGAAGTGTAGGGTGGGGATGAAGGTTAAATTTTAATTAGTGTGGTTATGGGAGGCTGAAGTGTTAAGGTTCTCTCTGAGGATAAAGATGAAGAAGATAAGGAAACAAGATACGGAAAATATGGGGAAGGGAAGCATATTAGTAGAGGAAGAAAAACTCAAAGTTTCCAAGGCAGGAGTATGTGCAATATATTGTAGGAACACTGAGGAAGCTAATAAGTACATTTAAGATGGAAGGAGGAATGGCGGCAAAAGGTAAATTTAGAGGAGTTATAGAGGCTAATATGTGATCGGACCTTAAAAGTGAATGAGATGGGAGTTATTATTTCTGAGTTTCTGAGTAGAGCCAAAAATTATTTTACTTCAGCCGGCCAATGTTCCTCAGTGGTTGAGCATCAAGTTATGAACCAGGAAGTCATGGTTTGATTCCTGGTGAGGGTACATGCCCAGGTTGGAAGTTTTGTCCCTAATTGGGTGCATGCAGGAGGCAGCCAATCAATGATTATCTCTCATCATTGATGTTTCTCTCTCTCTCTCCCTTCCATTATGAAATCAATGAAATCTATATTTAAAAACCATCCTTACTTCAATTTTGAAAGTATCACTCTGGATGCTTTGTCGAAAATTGATGAAGATCCCTTTGGAAGCAGAACTGCCTAAAATCAAACATAGTCCTAGCCTGAGAGTCTTTAACTCTGGCCCAGACTATAAGAAATGAATTTCTGGCTAATGTAAGAATGTGGACCACTGAGAGTCAAGCACATGCATCTTCTTTACTGCAATCAATGTGGTTTGCATGAAGTATGCAACATCAATGTGCAGATATTACATCTAGTTAGAGTTTGACATGTTACATGCAGCATCCTTAAGATGCTGTACATGTTTTCAAATGTCGGCTTAGAAAAACACCAGTAATTGCTAGAGACCTTGTGAACTATACAGCATGAACTATTTCCCTTCACCACCAAAGAAGACACCTCCATTCACACTCTTGTAAAAACGCCCTGTGAACTGTTTGTCTGGCCTACTCAGACCCCAGGAGAGTTCTGCCAATAGACGGGGCATTTCCGAAGCCACGTTCAAGGTCAAGCCATTGAAAAAGAGAGAAGAGCACTTTTAGTGCCAGATTAGCAACGTAAGTGATTTTCAACGAATGCAGAAACCTAAATGGTGAAGCGATGCGGATGGCACAAGGGCTGGGGATGTAAAGAAGTTTGTATAAAGGGGTATGAATAGGCAGAGAGGAAGATAATCAGCCTTGTTTCCGGATGAACTTTGCCTCTCGCCTTGTTAGCTCCAGAGCCACCTCTGCTTTCTCTCTGACACCGCCGTGTAAGTGCAACAAATCAAATTTGTCTGATAGCGCTGCCCGACAGCAGCCATAAGTGACTGCCCGAGGCCTGGCTGCAGCTGCGGCTCCCCCGCAGCCCGCGCTGCTGCTGTGTCATTGGAATTTGCGCTTCGATGCACCTTTAAGACATTTCCACCGCGTAACCTGATTAGAGCGGGGGCCCATCTGTTCACCTGACTGCCGAGGCTTCAGAACCCCGCTGCTAGCACAGTCCGCAGATTTAACTCTGGCAGAATTTTTTTTTTTCCCCCTCAGAGAGGAACACTTAGGAAAATAGGCATTTCTAACAGCATTAGCCCCCAGACATGTATTGCCAATCCCAGACAGGTCGGTCTCCTCACTTTGTCTCCCAAGGAACTTCGTTTATTGAATCAAACTGATCATGTTTTTGTGCTCTATTCATCCTCTGCCCTGTGTACTGTTTATAATATTTTCGTATTTCCATTCACAATCTTTGGATGGGCCTTGAAAGTATCCTTAGGCAAAGTTCATGCAGTTGCAGTATATGTTTTCAATGCTCAGTTCCCTAAGGAAGACTAACATATTTGAAAAAAATATTTGGATGGTTGGATATATATTGAGGACACTCAAGAGTGACATGGTCAATATATAGCATCCGTTTCCATAGTCAGACACCAATATTGGTATAACTCAGATTTTTTTTAGTGTAGTCCATGGAGGATTGGTATCTTGCAGAGAATAATGTTTCAACAACAACAAAGTCATCCCTCACCTCCAATTTCCTTTGCTTGTGCTGGTATTAGCAACTCTTCCTATAACCACCCATTCTATGATAACTAGCCTTTCAATTTCTTTCTCTTTCTCTACTAGTTCTGTATCTCATTTAAAATTATTCTTTTTAGTATGCTGAGCAATTTAGTAAATGTTCTTTTAAATGTAAGCTCCCATTCAGATTACTTCCACCACTTCAAATAAGGCACTAAATTAGGTTTTCCAGACAAATAAGGCCTTGTGAACTAGCACATCATCACACAGTGTGCATATGTTCTCAGCAGCTACATCCGATTGCTTGGATCAGAAATGCTCCTTAGAACTCCTCCTTTTGAGAATGTTCTTTAGTCTATGAAGCTGACATAAACTTTTAAAGCTGCTGCTTTTGGAAATGACCTTCTTCTTCTTCTTCTTCTCCTTCTTCTTCTTCTTCTTCTTCTTCTTCTTCTTCTTCTTCTTCTTCTTCTTCTTCTTCTTCTTCTTCTTCTTCTTCTTCTTCTTCTTCTACTTCTTCTTCTTCTTCTCCTTCTCCTTCTCCTTCTCCTTCTCCTTCTCCTTCTCTTTCTCCTTCTTCCTCTTCTTCTTCCTCTTCCTCTTCCTCTTCTTCTTCTTTGGGGAGTGCGGGGTAAGGTCCAAGTTTAAGTCCCAGGCATTACAAAGCTTTGTTTTTAAAAGAAATCCTTTCAAAGCTTCTTGAGGTGAGGAAAATAGACTGAGAAAAGTGACCTATCTTAATTTTTTTTAAAAATATATGTTATTGATTTTTTACAAAGAGGAAGGGAGAGAGATAGAAAGTCAGAAACATTGATGAGAGAGATATCGATCAGCTGCCTTCTGCACGCCCCACAGTAGAGATGTGCCCGCAAGCAAGGTGCATGCCCCCAACCGGAATCGAACCTGGGACCTTTCAGTCCACAAGCCGACTCTCTATCCACTGATCCAAACCGGTCTCGGCAAGTGACATATCTTAATTAAATATTGAAGGCAACAAATTATGCAAAACCTTTAAAAATGTTGTAATGTGGTTGATTATGTACTAACATTAAAAAAAAAAAAAAATCTCAGTACCTGAGCATAGCCATGTTTGAAAAATCACTTGGCAAAATAGTTGAAGAATCATGCACTGAATAGGAGCAAATAGCCCTTCCGACCTGGCTCCCCCAGCAGCTGAGGGAGAATGTCTTGTCATGTCTTGTCAGACAACCCACAGGAGCAGCCTTCAGAGTGGCCGCCCCATGAAGGTTCCTAATGGAGTTGTCTTATATCATGACTAGAGGCTCAGTGCATGGATGTGTGCACTGGTGGGGAGCATGACCTGCAGAGATGGGCCCGCTGGGGGAGTGCCACTCATCCTGGTCAGAGGAGCAGTGTTTCCACTGTGGGAGCGCACTGACCACCAGGGGGCAGCTCCTGCCTGCCCCCTGGTGGTCAGTGTGCATCATAGTGAGTGGCCGATCTGTCTTTCTGGACGTTCCACCATTCACTGGCTTGGCTTTTAGATACATAGATGACAAAGACTAAGAGTGAAGGAGGTCTGGGGAGGGAAGATCAGTTTAGTTTGGGACATGTAAAATTTGAAATATCTATTAGCGATTCAAGGTGTAGAGCAGAAGATATATAATACAGATATAATTTTATTTGTTCTTATAACATCAAAATACTTGTATACCAATTTAATGTTTTATTCACTCAGTAAAGAGTTAGTGAATGACAATTATTTACAAGAGATAATTGTAAATATCCAACAATGATACTCTATCTCTGGTTATGCTTCAGACAATATTCTGCATGTTGCCGATAATCAGAAAGCACCATTGTAGGGTCAGGAGACATAGTCCAACTGCTTTTGTGATCCTGTGCAAGTATTTTCACTTATGTGTGCTCCATTTTAACTTTAAAATGGGTGCTTGTACACGATGATATCTACTATTACCCCCCTCCTCAATTGACACACAAACAACTCTCAAAATCCAGCCCTAATCAGTTGATAGATTAGGGCCTGCGGAATGAGGGATACCAAGTTCAATTCTGGTCTGGGGCATGTACCTTGGTTGCAGGCACATCCCCAGTGGGGGGTGTGCAGGAGGTGGCTGATCAATGTTTCTCTCTCATTTATGTTTCTAACTCTATGCTTCTCCCTTCCTCTCTGTAAAAAAAAAAAATCAATAAAATATATATTAAAAAAAAAAATCCTTCCACTTGTTTTTCTTAATTGAAACCTAGTTTTCCCCAGGCTACATCATTTCCTTGGAACTTTGTTGGGGAAGACAGTCACTTTCCTTCCCCTGTTAATTCACTGGGCAAAGAGGAAGGAGCTGGTTTGCACATTCCTGAGTCTCCATGGCCACTTCTATACCTTTGTTTCTCTTCCATGAAATTAATCTCTGTCCTTTACAAAAATAAACACATAAATGGGTCTTTTTTTTATTATGATAAGAGTAATATCATTTCAATGTAGATAAAAATAAAAGTTATGTTGCCTCCCCTTTTTCTGTGGTAAATCTCTCATAATACTGTACTCACACATCTGCTATGGCATTTATAATGTTCTGCCTGCTATTATAGTCATGTGTATGCTTGGAGATTACACATTTCACAAGATCAGTGACTGTATTATACTCATTTTTACAGTTCTCACAGTGTTTAGCTCAGTGCCTTGTCAATAACTGACACCCCAAAATGAATACTGAATAAATAAGCAAGTCAATAAACCATTAAAACAATTTTACAGAAAAATACTAACTTGCATTCCTAAACAAATAAAGTAAAATATGTTCTCAAAGAATGCCACATATTTGGCCATTTAAAAATAGGCTATGTAGTATAAGAATTTAAATACTGAATTAAACTCTTATATTACTTTTTACTGGCTATTTGCTCTAACTTTTCTACTAGATTATCTGTATTTATAGAATACATAAATGCTCCATAAACCCAAGTATTACTAGAAGTAATAATCAAGATTTGTTATTCATGAAGCCTTATTTATACACCTCAGCTTTTTTTTAAGGGCTCATTTTGGAGAATACTTTTCATATATTTATTATAAACAAAATATTTTGTTTAATAGTTCACTAGAGTTAACTAAAATTCACAACATGCTTATCATTACCAGAGCTTAAATTTTGTTCTAATATAAACTAAGGGAAATTTACCTTTGTGTTCACCAACGTAATTTTGCAACACTAAGTAAAAAATAATGTGGTTTTAATAACACCCAAAATACTATATTTTATAAAAGCAGTGTTGGCATATACAAAATATTTTGTGTTAAATGCACACAATTGATAGTACAAAATATTGAGAATGCGTTTTTTTAATAGGAACACTTATGTTTTCCAAAATATTACATTTTAAAATTAAAGACTTACTAAAATATTGATTCATAGAACATTAACATATGCATTCATATGTCTATATGTCACTGCCTCTTATAAGCATATATATGTACAGTTACAAATTACACATTCATGCCCCATCCCTGGAAGGAGAGATGACTTCAGGAAAGTTGGTTTAGAGTTGCTAAAACAACTGTTAAGTTTTATTGTAAGTTTCTAGGTATTGCCAAGATGGGGAAGAAAAACTCATATGTAAATTTGATTTTTTAAAATCACGTATCTATTCTCATATTGCTTTAGTTTTGAAATGGTTTCTTTTCTTTTATGAGTGTTCTTTAATTATTGATGTTTCTATATTTTCAATAAAGTTTATCAGATTCATAACTGCTAATTAATAGACTCTTGAATAGAAATACAAAGTGATATATATATATATATATTTGTTTCAGAGAGGAAGAGAGAGGGAGATAGAAATGTTAATGATGAGAGACAATCATTAATCAGTTGCCTCTTGTTTGCTAACTACTGGGGATTGACCCTGCTACGCTGGCATGTGCCTGTGACAGGAATCAAACTCTGAACCCTTCAGTCCACAGGCCAATGCTCTATCCACTGAGCCAAACTAGCCAGGCCTGTTTTTTCTTTTATCCCTTGTTTCTATCAAGCAGGAACTGATCTTTAAATAAATAATGACACTGATGGGATGAGATGTATATAAAGAGAAACCTAACAGATTTGTAAAGATTTACTTTTATATATTATTATATTTATTAACTGTGGCTTCTGATTTAAATTTTAAGATCTGTATTAACAGCTAATTTAATATTGCACTACTAGAGGCCCAGGCATAAAATTTGTGCATGGAAGGGTGTCCCCCTCAGCCCAGCTAGCACCCTCTCAGGGAATGTCCAACTGCCGGTCAGACATCCTTCTCACAGTCTGGGACTGCTGGCTCCTAACTGCCCCCCATGCCAGCCTGATAACCCCTAACTGCCTCTGCCTGCTGCTCTGGCCACCCCTTACTGCTGCTCTCTGCCAGCCTGGTTGCCCTTCACTGCTCCCCTCCCTTAACTTTCCCGCTGGCCTGTTCACCTCCTACCACTCTCCCTGCCAACCTGGTCGCCGCAAACTGCCCCCCCCCCCCTGCAGTCCTGGTCATTCCTCATGGCCAACCTGCTGGCCTGGTCATCCCTCACTGCCCTCCACATCCAGCCTGGTTGCCCCTCACTGCCCGCTCTGCCAGACTGGTCATCCCACACAACCTGCTATTCAGTCATTTGGTCATTCCTCACTAATACCCCTGCTGGCCTGGTCGCCCCACACAGCCTCCTGTTCAGTTATTACTGTGAGGGTGTCCTGACCAATTTGCATATTACCCTTTCATTAGTCTAGACTTATAAAATTTAAATTATTTAACATTAATAAAAAACACATACAAATATGCAAATAATACAAAGCACAATATTTTGACCACACAGTTTTGGAATATATTAACAGTTTGATTTATTAGCGTTGCAGCTTTTTTAATTATTATTATGAAAAGTACAGCTATTGGTCAAATTCCCATCCTCTCATGGGTAACCTCAAGTTGGTGTGAATATTTAGATACTTAATATATAAAATTTATATTTATATAAAACTGCTCATATATGCATGCAAAACAGTATGCGGGGTTAGTTTTGCCATATCTACAAAAATCAAATATTAGTATTTCTCTACTTTTGCAAAACATTTTTTTCTTCTTTAACATCATGTTTTAAGAAAAGTATTAATCTATTTAGATCTACTTCAGTAATCCATTAGAGTGTAATTTTCCTTTGTATTAATTAGCCACATTTATTTTTCTTTAATCAACAAACTAGAGGCTCGATACATGAAATTCATGCAAGAGTAGGCCTTTCTTTCCCTGGCTGCTGGCGCCGGCTTTCCTCTGGCACCAGGGACCTGGGCTTTGCTCTGGCCGCCAGCAGGCAACCGAGACCCAGGCTCCCCTCTGGCCCTGGTTTCGTCTGGAAGGATGTCTGGTCTAATTAGCATATTATGCTTTTATTATAATAGAGTGAACTTTCAGGCTGTTTTAGTGTGTTCATTATTACACATGAGTGGTGCTATGGACACTAATGTGCTTCCTTCTACACATGTACAAGAGTTTCTATCAGGCCAATGACTGACCATAAAGTTTGTGCATCCTAAACTTCATTACATAATGCCAATTTCTCCTCAAATTATACTCTCAATATCTACGCATTCTGTTCTTTTTTTTTTTTTTTCTACTTTTCACCAGTACTTTCATAGTAATTCCTAAGAGACTTTTAACAACCCCTCCGGAAAATACTTTGAAAGAGGGAAGCTTGCATATCTTGTGTTGGGTAACTGATTTATCTGTTTGTGTTTACATGAGCTCTCCTTATCTACTACTTAATCTCCTCCACCCTCGCATCTTTATCTTCCTCTAATGTCAGCTTCTGCATATAATTTTTTATGGCTGTAATGCTTTTTCTTAAGATATCATCTGGATAATTTCTTTACTGCCTAATCTTTGCTCAAATGCCATTGTTTCAGTGGAGCTCATCTGATCACTCTATAGTTTGTCTGTGATAACTTGGTTCTTGTTTATGCATGAGTATTCATATCCATGCCTTTTTTGTAGAATAGGTTTAATATCTTAGTGTACCCATTTCTTTAGATCATGGCTTCTCTTTAACTTTGTAAACATGGGGTTTATCACTGATATGTAAGGATAGCCACATTCCCTTTTAGTATATTTTGTTATATTTTAGTAAGAGTTGTGTGTGTTGTGAGTCATATTTCTGGAACACTAATTTTATAATGAACTTTTTCACTTCCACTAAAGCATGAGACATATCATAAACAACATTTTTAAGTTTTTTTTGTGAATTAGCTATAAAATTTTTACATTTCTAGGAGATAATTTTTTTTAAAAAAAGCAGTTAATGGAGGATATTTTTTCCATCGTGTATTACACTCAGGTGACAAATACTTCTGGTTATATTGAGATTAAAACTAGTGGCTGCCAATCAACTACCCATAAACAGTTCATATGCTGATAGTCTCTGGATTATCATTAGCAATCTAAAAATTCTAACCTAGAAACTACTGTAGGTTTGGAATATTTAAGAAGACAATATTATGATGACTTACCTTACATAAAAAAAAAAACAGCCTAAAAATTGTTCATGAGAAAAAAAAAGGGACAAAAGAAAGAGAAACAAAGCTAACCTTCTCTATAATTATAAAAGCACACTATGCTAATTAGATTGGACATCCTTCCAGATGACCTTCTGGCCGAAGCCAGGGCTTTGAGCGAAGCTTGGGTCCCCGGTGACTGCTGGTAGCTGGAGGGAAACTTGGGACCCAGGTGCCAGCAGGAAGTGGCGCCAGCAGCCAGAGGAAGGAAGGCCCACTCTGGCATGAATTTCGATGTATCGGGCCTCTAGTTCTTAGGTAATACTATAAAGTGGGCACATGTGAAGTACTTTGTATAATTCTGGTTGCAATATCTTAAAAGTATAATAGCAAAATTACCTTAATTAAAGAACTACATTAAAATTTTTTCAGGAGGTAGTCCACAAAAAAATCAAGGTAAAATTGTCAGAATTCTTAGGCTTAAAAAAAAAAGAGCACAAGAAGGAAATAATCAGTCTATAAAACCAGAAAAAGATATATAAGTGAGAATATTGTGAGTTTTCTAATCTCAAACCTAGTTTAAGGGCAATCTTGATACTTGATGGGTTATAATTGAGTGAAAAAGATAAGTTAAGTAGAAAGGACAATTTCATGGACTTCCTTAATGTAGTTAAAGGCTAATAGAGATTAAATGCTGTTTTTAGTTATATATATAAAAAATAGGTATCATAGAAAATATTATCCTACTGTTAGAAGTTAGAAATCTAGGAATAAAATATCTTGGACATCCATATCGCCTATCAGTACTATTTTAAATTATGCATATAATTCTAAGCTAGTTTATAAATAAGATTTATTTAGTCTCAGTGAAAATATTATATATGATATTTTATAATATTTATTTTATAAAATTTCTAGCATAGACTCCTAGAAAGAACTATCTCTATGTCATAAGCAGTTATATAGAACATAAACATATCTCTGAAAGAGATGAAATCTTAATTTTTGGGAAACAAAATGGTAGATGGGAGCTAGGGGATCTCTACATGAATTTATAATTCCCTGATTAATACGTTCTTGAACTGGTTTATTTTAGGATATCAACCTTTAAAGAGGGAAAGCTAAGAAATATTGTAAATATAAATGATCACAAAGAAAAACAGATAGTGAAAGCTGGGAACTTATTATTTTTCAGACATACTACTTAACTCTATTTTTGGTTGATTCTGAATAACTGACTTAAACCAAAGATCTATTTGAGAGATTATACGGCTTTGCATTCAGCTGTGAGAGTGTGATATTAGCATGAATGAAAAGCATAACGTTATCAGCACGCATTGGCCAAAAGCCTCCCAATGGAGAATGTATTTAGAGAAAATGTTTAAACCTATATTCTGTTTTAATTGCCATCTGAGGAATTACTGAAAGTTTAGTATTTTCTGTTTTCTTTGCTTGGTACATTTGAGGCATTCCACTTGTACTTTAGATCAAAGATGAAGAAGATTAAACTAGGCATTATCATTATACTTACTTTCCAAAGAGCTATCAGTGAGAAATATTAATCCAAGGAATTAAAAGTATAATCACCCCACTTTGAAAGTTTTAAATGCATTGAAATAGTCTTATAAAAATTAGGGAGAAAAATTAATAAATGGAATATTCAGATAGAAATGTTCCTGCTATTGTGGGCAGCTAAACATAACACTGGTTCTTCTTAGTACTTTAATAAAGGTATTATGAATTGTTAATATGTGCTTTATGCTGAAAATGGCAAGCTTTTATAGTTAAAACACTCTGATGATATGGTTTCACACTGCTTTATGTTAAAAATAAAACAACACAGAAATGGACATAATACAAAGCGCCATTGGATTATAACACTCTATAGTTAGCTGATAAAACCTTCGGACATATTTCTTTAATTAAAATATTAAAAAGAACAACACCCTGTGAACTTTAAAATGATCAACACATTTTTAATGAACAATGAGGACTTCTTATCTGGTTTTGCACTCTGTACTGAAAACCACAATAAGATACTTTTAATAAAAATGTACATGTATTAACTATATTTACTCAAATAATTAAAAATTCAAAAATAATACACTGGATAGTAGCGTGCATTTTCCTTTGCATAATTTGGCAAATTCTATGTGTATTAGGAAAAAATAGCATAAATATTCCTGACATATCTCTAATCTAAAGTAGCAAAAGATTGAACAGTGTAGACTCTTTTGTCCTAATGAAGAACAAAATTAACCTCTTAAGTTCCAATCAAGGCAATAACCAAAATGCTCAGACAATGTTGCGATGCTCTATTTCTCATTATCCTCTGTTTCTTACCAGACCCAGAGAGAGTTTAATTGAGTCTGTGTGATTGCTTCTCAATCCCTTAAAATAAGGAAGGCCCCTGATAATGCTCTCTCTTGTGGTTCTCAAATTCAGGAATTCAAAAATCTCTTTCTAGGAAGAATGAAACTAAACAAGTTTTGCTTATTCTGTTTTAACCTAGAACCTACCTGGGGAAGAGTGGTGTAGTAACCAACAAACCTATCTATATAAAACCCTAATAATGCAGATGAATCAAATGGCAGAACAACTGAATAACCAGTTGCTATGAGGTGCGCTGAACACCAGAAGGCATGCGAATAACATGGAGGCATCAGCAGCAGGTTGCAGATCACAGAACATGGTGGGTGTTGGCCACTGTGGGACAGTGGAATAGGTGAGTAGGTGCCAGACTTAGGCAGGGCACCAGTCACTGTCATAGAGGCAAGCCTCTGCTGCTTACTAAAAATTCTTTGCTCCTATGCCTCAGTCCTGTCTGGTGCTCACACCTATTGCTGGCACCAGCCCTACTCAAACCCGCTACTGGTGCTGGAGCCACCTTCACACCTACTGCTGGTGCCCAGCACTGACCCCAATCACTCAGCACTGTCAGCGGGTGCGAGTGGCCACTGCTGGCCCCAAACACCCTTCATGGCTTCTCCACATACCCTTGCTCCTGAGGGGTGACCAGGGCCAGCAGTTGCCTCTTGCACCCACTGCTGGCACCAGCCCCAATTACTCAGCGCCATCAGTGGGTGCAAGTGAGGCTGGTGCTGTCAGCAGGTGGGGACAGTGGTGGTGGAAGAGGAACTGTTGGCAGACAGATGACCCAGTGCCACAGTGGGAAGGGCCAGATGGGAGCATAAAGGATGGGTCAAGAACCGCCCTGTGCCCACCACAACCTCACAGCCCCAAATTCTTTTCAAGGTGCATGAATTCATGCACTAGGCCCCCCAGTAGAATATATTACTATTGGATTGATAAGGTGGAATAGAGTTTGAATTAGAATAGACAGATTTTTTTTTCCCCTTAAGCCTTGTGTCTTGAATATGGTATCCACTAGTGACTTAAGTAGAAGGAACCTGGCCAAACAATTACACATGTGTTACATGTCAGTGAATTTTAAGTCAAAAACTGGAAAAACTAATTACCAAAAATATTACCTAAATGTTTAAAAATCTTAGACTTTAAATGTTATAAAAGTATTTATTTAAAATATATTTTATTGTTTTTTCACAGAGAGGAAGGGAGAAGGATAGAAAGTCAGAAACATCCATGAGAGAGACATCGATCAGCGGCCTCCTGAACACCCCACACTGGAGATATGCCAGCAAGCAAGGTACATGCCCCCGACCGGAATCGAATCCTGGACCTTTCAGTCCACAGGCTGACACTCTTATCCAATGAGCCAAACCAGTCTTGGCAATATAGAAGCATTTAATATTGGAATAGGCCATATAAAGTAACCAAAAAAGTAATGCAGACTATCCTATATAATGGAAGCATTATATGCAAACTGACCAAATGCTGGAATGACCAGTCAGTGGGGGAGGGGCTAGTGAGTAGGCAATGCCAGCCAGCCAAAGTGTGTCCCAGTGGGCAGAGGGAGGAGACAGTGATGGGGGAGATAGGCAGCAGCGACCAGCAGCAGCAGAGGGGCCATGGGGTGGGCGGGGCCACACTGGCCAGTGCTATCTCCTGATCAGCCACTGAGTCTCCTCCCACAGAAGGAGGCCAGACTATGGCTTAGTCCCGCTCCCTATTGGGAGTAAATCTCAGCCATCAATCGGACATCTCTCGAGGGCTCCTGCACTGTGAGAGGGTGCAGGCAGGGCTGAGGGACCCCCCCACCCGAGTGCATGAATTTTCATGCACCAGGCCTCTAGTAATATTCATACAATAATACAAAATACATATTTATACAACCTTGAATAATTTTATTAATGTTTCCCACTCTTAATTTTCAGACTCTTCTAGTTCCTTTCTTAATACATGTTAAAAAGTTATAGTAAAAAATTAATTTTAACAAAGAAAAAAATGTCCTAAACAGAGAACATAGTATAAGAAAGTGAACATGAGCTTTGAGATAAAACAAATTTGGGGTTTATTTCCATTTAATTTCTTAAGAAAAATGATCTTCGTAAAGTCACTGACTGTATATTTCATTTTCCTCTTTCATCATTAACAATAATACTTGCTTTCCATGATTACAAATATTAAATAAAATATACATTAAAATGTTTCTACTTGCTTTAATTGTGAATCCCCAATTAATAACAGTATTTTATTATTATTATTATTATTATTATTATTATTATTATTTATTGATTTCAAAGAGGAAGGGAGAGGGAGAAACATCAGTGATGAGAGAGAATCATGATTGGCTGCCTCCTGCACGCCCCACACAATCCGGACATGTGCCCTGATCTGGAATCGAACTGTGACCTCCTGGTTCATAGGTCAGTGCTCAACCACTGAGCTCTGCCAGCTGGCTCCAATAACAGTATTTTTAATACAAGTTTTGAAATGAGTTTTTAGGGGTAAAATAGGCAGGTATAGGGAGTTTTACAAATAAAGAGGGTCCATGGGAGAGGACTACAGAAGTGGGGACATAGAGGTGCCAAAAGGCATTTGTTCATAGTCATGGGATAAGGAGAGAGCAAGACACTCATTCCCAGAATATATGGAAAAGCCACAGGATAAGGGGAGAGAAAGACATTCATTCACAGAAGATAAGGAAAAGTGTGATAGGAGATAGAGAAATGCTGACAAAGGGAAGAATAGTAAAACAGATTTTCTCAGGAGATAGAATTCTACCACTGAAGGGGGAGAAAAAGAGGAAACCAATGGGGAATTTGGGCTTTAAAGCTACTATAGCAGTGGTTCTCAACCTTCCTACTGCCAAGACCCTTTAACACAGTTCCTCATGTTGTGGTGACCCCCAACCATAAAATTATTTTTGTTGCTACTTCATAACTGTCATTGTGCTACTATTAATGAATCATAATGTAAATATCTGATATGCAGGATGTCTTAGGCAACCCCTGTGAAAGGGTGGTTCAACTGCCAAAGGGGTCGCGACCCACAGGTTGAGAACCGATGCACTATAGTGACCAATAAGAATGGAGTTACCAGAGACAAAGAACTAACTGCAGCCTTTATAAACCTGAGGAAAAAGGAGCTCAGTGGGCACCCCACATTGGGACCCCACCCTATGTAAATCTGTGCTTGCTTCCAATAAGGGTCCACATTTTCATATACAACCTTTTGCCCACAGCTTCATTCTCTGAATCTACCTAGACAAGAACCCAGGAAATAAATCACCTTTGCATCCTGCTCAGTGAGAAACCACACATTTCAGGTAGAACAGAATGTTAATAAGTGTATGCTAAGCAATCATCCATTTTATACATTTCTTCTGTAAAAAGTTTCCTTTTTATTTGAAATTCAATTGAGTTACTATTGCTAATTTTATTTTAGTAAATATTTTCTCTCAGCACTGCTGGTAAAAAATAATACAACTAACCTGCTTCAAAGATGAGATAAGATGATGCACATTAACAATTATTTTTCTTTAACACAGCAGAAAACAATGCATCACAAAAATAAAATCACATGCCTTTCATAATCCAATGTGAAGGCATATTATTTATGTTAAAATGAAATGATCTGGAACATAGGAAGAATAAGAATTTCAAAGCTTAATTTTAAATTCCCTAAAAATTATTTTCCCATTTCTCTTTCTCTGAAAATAACTACTTCAATTCCTGAGTGACAAGCATTTAGTAATTAATTGTTGATTTTAAATAAATCAGTGATGTTTCATACTAAATTTTCATGCTACATGTGTTAGGTGTTCAAGGAAAATTTTGGCAGAGAAAATGTTTGTTAAATTCAGTGGTAAATGGAGTTGTTTGGTCTCCCTTTCTGAGAGGGAACTTTTTTTTTTTTGAAGTTTAGTTTAAAGTATGCATATGAGTGTAAAGTAAATAAATGCAACATAAAGTTAAAAAACCAATTCTATTTATTAGTATATATTGTTAGTCTATGTATTAATATCTATTAGTTCACTTTTCCTATATGCACCAGAACAGTTTGAATTAAAAATAAGCAAAAATAATCTAGACAAGTCATTTGATCTGAATGAAAATCCATGCATAATTGAGTCGTATATAAACACAACTTAAAATTTGGAAAGTGGATGTGCAGGGTTTTACATGTCAATCATATTTCAATAAAGTGGTTTAAAAAACATTTTTTTGCAGCTAGACCTGTTTATAATCTTTGTTTTCAAACTGCTAATTTTTGAAATATTTCTGATATTTTTTCACCTTCTTCCTGTTTTTATATTGTCAAAGTACAGGGTCTATAGTGAATGGTAAATGTTGACAAATACTGTTTCATTAATATGTTTATTACCAACTATGTTGAAAATAAAAATTAAATTAAAACTTTTCATTAAATGTGCATTATCATTATTTGAGCTAATTGCTGCTAACGGTACTTATAACAGAATCTAAAAATAATTGGGTCATATTACTAAACAACAAGTTCTTTTATATTATAACATTTTTAATATAACAAACTTCTGTGGCTGAAATAGATAATTCTATAAAATATAAAACAGATTGACCTCAATTTAAACACAAGTTTTAAAAATTCCTATGCTATCATCTCTAAAAATTGCTTGAATTTAGATATATACTATTGTTTCTAATTCTTAAGAATCATAAATTTCCATTTTTTTTTTTCCTTTTCTAATCCACTTCCCCTCTATGGCCCTGAGATCAGACCAAGTTGAAATTGCTTTTTCTTTATTTTTCTTGAGAAAGACTCTTTCATTTTCTTCTTTCTTTAGTCTATTTCCTCATTCCTCTCATTTGAATCATGTCCTAGAGACTGAAGGTCTATGTATACCTCAGGTTCATGTCTTATATCTTAACACCAACTGGGGTGTTATTTGAAGGGGAGTGCTTTGAGTAGTGTTTATATCACAAGGCTGGAGCCCTTTTGAATGAGATTAATACCCTTATAAATAAGACCTTAAAGATGCCCCTTGCCCTGGCACCATATGGTCATGTGTGTGTGTGTGTGTGTGTGTGTGTGTGTGTGTGTGTGTGTGTGTATGATTTTATTATTGGAGAATTGATTTGGAATGCTAAAGTCCCTAAATGAAGTATTGAGCTAGACAACCAATTCAGATGGGCATGGATAATCTTTGACTTTCTCCTTTCCTTTACTATCCACTGCCTTATGGTTTCTAATACAAATCAATGGCTCAAACCTTGTAACCTTCTAATACACATAGTACCTCAGTATATAAAACATAAAATTAATCAATTTTTAAAGTTCATTATTATATCCTCACTAGAGGCCAGATGCACAAAATCCGTGCAAGAGTAGGCCTTCACAGCCATGGCAGCTGCTTGGATCCCTCTCTCACACTTTGTTCTTTCCTTTTCCTTCCACTCTTCACCAAATTAATCATTCTTTTCTTTTAAGAGAGAGAGGTTGGTAGGAAGGAGTAGATACAGAAGATGGAGAAGAGAGAGAGAGAGAGAGAGAGAGAGAGAGAGAGAGAGAGAGAGAGAGAGAGAGAGA
>PVJN01022503.1:0-10466 GCA_004026805.1 Lasiurus borealis | reverse complement strand
CTAGGACTGATGCTCTATCCACTGAGCCAAACAATTCAGATCACTCATTTATTCTACATAAATTTGCTCTGAATGTAAGAAGTGCCATAATTTGGTGACACGACAAGGAAAATCATAGGTTTTTAATTACATTGATATTATGTATATTTTTTATTTTCTTTATTAAGGTATTACATATGTGTCCTTATAAATAGTAATGTAACTATTTAATGTGATATAACTATAAAGGGATGTATTGCTGATATTCTGGTAAAGTCAGCACTTTTTAAACCAATAAATATAAAATAAGCATTAACAAAATGACATAAAATTGCAGGATACCATAAAAGTATATAACAAGATGCTGTAGCTCTTTGGATAAGTACAAAAAGACATCTAGGCATAGGTAGCATTTATTATGAAATTGGATGATTAAGAAGCAAAATCAAATTGGAAAATATTTAGGAAAAGCACTGTAAGAGAATAAGTTACATACTTCAAAGAGGAAACCAGATCTTTGAACATTAGAGAATTGCACAAAATGCCTAGAAATAAATTTAATAGGGAGAAATTACAACATGAAATTAGACTAGAGATAAAAACTGGGATATAATTATGGAGGAGATTATCAACTATGATAGGAAAGACTAATACAAATAAAAAGGTGAGTCTTTAAGGTTAGAATAACTTTTTCTATATACTTTTAAGAAAATGTGTAACATAAGATGGATTTTTTTTTTAAGTGAGGTCTTCTTTTAATATATTTTTCTTGATTTCAGAGAGGACTGGAGAGGGAGAGAGGGAGAGAGAGAGAGAGAAACATCAACGATGAGAGGGAATCATTGATCGGCTGCCTTCTGCACACTCCCCACTGGAGATGGAGCCCACAACCTGGGCATATGTCGTTGGCTGGAATTGAACCCGTGATTCCTCAGTCCCTCAGGCTGATGTTCTATCCCCTGAGCAAAACCAGCTAGGACTAAGACAGATTTTTAAAAGATATTTTGAAATGTTGTCTGGAGAACTTATAGACTACAGATATGTAAGAATGAATGCAAAGACTGATTAGGAAGTTACTATAAACTTTGGTTAAGAAGAGATAATGAGTTGAATGAGGATGTTAGGAGTGGAGATGGAAAGATAGGGGATATATTAATTTTATATTTTATTTGATAGTGGAAATAAGAGAGAGGAGATCTGACTTTATTTCCTCCACAATATTTACTGGCTCTCTCTAATGAAGGTTAGTGCCCATTTATATACATTACCTTAGCCTTATAAGTGGCCACACTTATAAGTGAACAGAAATATGTTATTGTTAGCATTCATCTTTCTCCTCTCTCCAAAGTGCAGAAGCTGTGGAGAGCAAAATTGTATATTTTTATCTCTGTAATTTCAGTTTCATGTACAATACCTAAACTATTCTTTGCTAGAAAAATGTAAATTTTGGGAGGAGAAAGGCATTTTGGAAACTCTGGGTGAACTTTGACTTTCTGGATGCTCCTAAAACTCACCCTTTTCCTTATTCTTTCTGTTTTCCAGAACAAATCTGCGTGTGAATATACCAGAAACCATAACCTATGGTTTTACATATATGCATGACTAGCTGAAGTAAAACAGACTCAGTTAATCATGGCTTTAAAAGCTCACATTTGAAGAGAGTGTGTCCCAAGTAACAGTAATGATAACAGTGAACAGAAATAGGTTTAATAACAAGACTGGAATGTCAGAAAGAGCACCAGATTTATAACCATGAAGTTTGGTTTGATACTGACTAGTTGCAAGGAATTGAATAAAATGAAGGGATTGCTTGACATTTACACGTAGACAATTGTGCCTTTCCTTGTACTTCTCCATACATATGCAAGGGCTCTGCCTCTCTCATTAGCTCTCCTCTGCTATTCCTATGGCTGCATCCCACAGAGAGTTGCTAGCACCTCCCAGGCATAAATAAGAGAATCCATTTCCATAAATGATACAGCCTGAGCAAATTCCAAGACTTGGCAAGCAGCCATGTCTCGAGGTTTACGGCAATGCTTCCTGCATCACAAATCTGCTGTGCTGGGGCATGTGAGGGAGGGAAACAGCAGGCCCTTTAAGGCATCCGCAACCTGCAGGGCTGTGGTGAGCCCTCCACAGGCAGCATCGCTAAAGGAGGTGCTTTAAAAGGCCCCCGAGGTACTTCTGACCATATGGCAATGTGTGGATGCTGGGAAACAGGGGCGGCCACAGAGCTACCTGTAGAGCCCCAGTTAGAAACTCTGTGACTTCTGCATTATCTCAAAGGCCCAGAGTAAACACTTTTAATGCTTTAATAAAAAGTGCAATACATAAATGCACAGTTTGATTATTTTAAACAAGTCCATATTTGTTAAATTTTAATGTAAATGGTATTAAACTACTGACTACATCTTAAAGTTATATAAATAATGTCTCTGGAGAAAATTAGTACTGTAATACTTCGATAGTTCCATGATTTCCTTATGGGTGACCCTGAATTGATAATGCTATCTTATGTTTAAGAAGCATCATCAATTTTGAAGCATCTCAGTGTCATTTTTTTTTTATCACATTAGATATATATACAATGCACTTGCACTTATACTGACTTAAGAGATCCTGATGGGTTTCACAAATAACCACTAGCACAGAATAATAGTATCAGAAATGGGTACTAGTAAATTAAGTTGAAAGTAAGTTAAAAGCCATTCATTCTTTAAAAAAAATAGACACAATTATTTCAATCTATTAACAAAGTGAATGAAAAAGTAGAAAAGAAATTTGAAACTAAAGTGATGATAAATTTTATTATATTATGGAAAGCAGAAATATGTTACTCAAAAGATAATAATTCTCAAATTCCATTATAGTTTTCACAGTTATAAGAGTCATCTTTTCTATCAATGTGGTAAACTTAAAGTTGCTAAATCTTAATCAAAATATTAAAGAAAAAGCTATACATCATGATGTTACTAGTTTATAAAATGAAGCATTATGAATTTATCCCTAAGTATTTCTATAAATTTCAATTAAAGATTATAATGTGATGAGAATTCAGATTATCTATATAGTGGTACCTCTAGATACGAATGCCCTAACATATGAGATTTTTGAGATATGAGCTGTTGAGCGAGCAATTTTTGCTTTGAATATGAGCAACATTTGAGATAGAAGTAATCATGTGGATCGGCTGGCTGCACAAGACCCACCAGTTTACTGCGTCTGGAGCGTCTCATAGTTTCCCACACCTCAAGGTTACCGTATGAATTAAACTCGTATCTCGAGGTACCACTGTATATTTAAAAGCCTGAGCGACCGTTCCATTGTAACATTGTTCCACTATTCGACTGGTAGCTATGATGAACACTGACCAACAGGGGGCAGACACTCAACACACAGGTATAGAAACATGGAACAGAAAGATGAGTCTCAGAGGGAAAGAGGGAGGGCAGGAAGACATTAACTAAAGATCTCAAATACATACTAGAGGCCCAGTGCACAGATTCATGTACCGCTGGGGTCCCTTGTCCTGGCCTGTGGATGTTGGGCTGAAATGGGCAGACTGACATTCTTTAAGGGGTCCCACGAGGGTGCAGGCCAGGCCAAGGGATCCCATCAGTGCATGAATCCGTGCACCGGGCCTCTAGTTTTGTATAATATTTTAAAAGTCAATTTCAATGATTATTTGAAATATCTCATTAAAAACATTAGGAGTATAATTGCCTGTTTTGCTTTGTATCATACAGGGTATATGATTCAACTTTCTTTTAACTTTTATCCCATTTTAAAATGCATAAAAATTATATCTCTGACCTAGGCTTGTATGAACTTCAAATCTAGTAAGTGAATAACTGCAAATATCTCTCCTCTCCGTTGCCTCAGATCAGCATTTTCTTAAATCTCATTTTTGTCAAGTATTACTTGACTAAATGAGTTGTTGATCCCTCCAATGGCATAAGCCAAATACTGTAAGCCAAACACTTAGAAACCATTTATTTTTCATTCATATACAATATCTAAAGCATCACCAAGACCTTATCAATTTTAACTCCAGACATTTCTCAACTATGTAACCCACTATCATGGATTTTCAGAATAGAGCACCATTTGTTAAGTTTGGTTATTTTTTTATACCTGTGACTTTTTAATACTCTTCAGTTCTTTAATGTGTTCTGAAAATTATTCACCTTGAGTTTGACATCTTTTTCCTGCAAGTACTATGATTAATTCAACAATGGTATTTACCTCACAAAATTTTTATGAAGAATTAATGCATCAATAAGTATATACTATTAACAATAGTGTTTATAGCATAAAAAAAAACTCAAAAGATATTAGCTATTTTTACCAAGTATTTTAATTATTAGAGGCCTGGTGCACAAAATTCATGCACTTGGGGGTTGGGAGTTCCCCTCAGCTCAGACTGTACCCTCTTCAGTCTAGGAGCATCCAGGGGATGTCTGACTGACAGGTTAGGCCCAATCCTTGTTCAGTCCCAATCTCCCGGACCCCAGTAGCAAACTAACCTACCAGTTGGAGTGTCTGCTCCCTGATGGTCAATGCACATCACAGCGACTGGTCGCCCAGTTGATTTTTCCCTAGTGGTCAGTGCATGTCATAGGAGTGGTTGAGTGGCTTTAGCAAATCATTAGCATATTAGAAGCCCTGTGCATGAAATTTGTGCACTTGAGGGTGGAGGTCCCCTCAGCCCTGTCTGCTCCCTCTCACAGTCTGGGAGTCCTCAGGGGATGTCTGACTGATAGCTTAGGTGACAGTCAGACATTCTTAGCACTGCTGCAGAGGCAGGAGAGGCTCTCACCACCGCCATTGTGCTCCCCAGCTGTGAGCCCAGTTTCTGGCTGAGTGGTGCTCTTCCTGTGGGAGTACACTGACCACCAGGAGGTAGCTCTTGCTTTGAACTTGTGCCCCTGTTGGTTAGAGCACATCATAGTGACTGGTCATCCTACTGTTCAGTTGATTTGCATATTAACCTTTTATTTTATAGGATTATGCTTTGATTGGTTGAACAGACAACTGGACACTTAGCATATTAGGCTTTTATTATATAGGATAGTTAGATATTAGCACTTCAAGCCTATGATTTCCCCAAAAATTAAAACATATTTAGGTTACTTTTAAAATAAAACTGCTTTATATTAATATTCATAAAAGCATATATATATATATATATATATATATATATATATATCAATGGATTGATAGATGATGATAGATGATAGATAGATAGATAGATAGATAGATAGATAGATAGATAGACAGTTATATGTAATACAGACCCTTCAATTATCCTGACCAATGCCATTCCTGTTAGAGGAGGTCATTGAAAAGAAAACCATTGGTTGGCTCTTGAGCTGGACCTGGACAATCAGGGTCTCCCCACCCACTCCACTGCCCTCTTAATATATGTTCTGCACACCATTCCACACTAAGAGTAAAATATTTTTGAGACAATTTGCTTGGTATATGTGACTGAGCCCAGTTAATTCTACCTCTGTTTTTGTTTTTGACTCTTTTCTTTTTCCGTCCCTGCTTTACTCTAGTTTTGGTGGGTGCAGCTTCTGAGAGGAAACTATTTTCTAGTGGTATACAAGCCTCTTCAGGTCAGCAGGCTGCTAAATCTTACTAGGAAATAACGGGGTACTCCTGCAAGCGCTGAGGGTTCATGGGAAGGTGTAGTATCTTCAGGGGCTACAAATGTTCCCATCCCAAGTGTCAGAGTGCCATGTTTTCCTAACCCGGGCCCTGGCTTTAACAAAACTGATCTGCTTTGGATGATAACTCAGCTTTAAAATGCTTCTGGACACCTGTGATTCTATCAGATGTTCAGTCTGATCCTCTGCAGTGGCTGCTTTTGAGCAAAGGGACTCTGTCTGTGGCTTTCACCATCAGTCTCTAACTGCTTATTGACCACCAAGATTTTTTCATCATCCCTCTTCAATGACTTAATTCAAGTTAACAGTAACCGCCCAACTTTGCTCTTTTGCTATTTAAAATGCCTGAATCATTGCACTTGCAAGGGGAAAGTCTTCTACCCTCTCTCCAGGTAGCACAAGAGGAATCTATAGAAGTTGGGTCACCTTGTATCATGTTCAATTGGTGTCGCTCATCCCTCATGACATTCAGGATTGTGTCTTCTTTTTCTTCTAAACAATGAATGACCAAGTCCAAATATATCTATAATGTTTTATATATTTATAATGTTTTATACATATATATATATATATATATATATATATATAATGCTTTTATTGATTTTTTTTAGAGAAAAGAAGGAAGGGGAATAAAATGATAGAAACATTAATGAGAGAGAAACATCATCCACAAGCTGCCTCCTGTATGCCCCTACCAGGGATCAAACCCACAACTCTGGGCATGTGCCATGACCGTAACTGAACTGTGACCTCCTGATTCCTGGGTCAAAGCTCAACGACTAAGCCACACTGGCCAGGCCAGAATCTTCTTTTGCCATCTGCTTTCTCAAGTACCTTAGCACAAGCTGCATTAGTTTAGGACCATCGTGTGACAAACACTGAGACAGAATTAGACATTTAAGACACTTACCACCGTAGGAGGGGGGTGAGAAGAGGAAAGTGCTGGTACCACAACTCTGATCGGATGCCTGTGAAGGGGAAGAAGGAGGGAAGGAGAACTGGGGAGAAAGATGCTTGGATGCAGCATGATTCCAGAAAAAGCTTATCCCAACTATAAAGGAATCCTGGAGCCATAGCGTCCTGTTGAAAAACCCCTGCTTTTCTCTGTATTGTCTGCTTAAGCATCCATGTGGTGCCAAGTCATTCGCTCAGAGGAGCCTGGGGAAGCATAAATGCAGGAAGAATGCTGTGCTGGATAGAGCTGCGGCAGCTGGGGCCTCCGGGAAAGCCCCCACTGCAGACCTGAGCTGCACCTTTCCCCAGCTGCCACATGCATGTGCTTTCGCCCTTTGTATTTAATCTTGTGAACTTCCCATGCGTCCCTGTTCGAGGGTATTAAGTGGATTGTGGGTTGAAACGGAGCCAGGAGGATGGCAGTGAGGACTGCAGGTCAGGAGAAAAGGAAAACACACAGGGACACCGTGGGATGAGCTTAGGAAGGCGAGGCAAACCGCCCCCTCATCACATTTCTCTCGCATCGCAATATTTTCTGGAATCCACCTTGCCTGTGTCTGAAAGTCAGACACCTGTTATAAAATGTTACTCGAAGGAGCAATTTGTCAGCCTGGAATATTTTATGTGAGGATTGGGAGAGAAAGACACCACACGGCCTGAAGAAGTCTTTGAATTTAATCTCAGTGTGAGAGGGAATGCGGCCGATGCATTTTCTCTTCAGGAGTTTGGAGCCCTCAGCCTTTTTTCCTTGCTTTTTGATTGTTTTATTTGACTCTTCCAATGTTTGCCTCCTATTTAACTTTCTTTTTGCTTGTTTTTTCTTTGTCTTTCTATTTTTATCCAAAAAAACAAACAAACAACAACAACAAAAAACAACCTTTCCTCTTTTCTACATTTCTTTGGCATATGAGCAAGGACAGTGAAATTTACTAAGATTGGCGAGAAGCATAAGATTCAGGTCCTGATGTTGACAAACATGCTAAGCTATTCCTGAGTGATGACCTTTGGGATTGTATTCTATGTGCACATATTCAGTGTGTAAATGGTTCTTGAGAGCAATCTTTTGAGATTAATTTTTATATCTCGTGTTGAAAAAAAAATCCTAGCGGTAGGGGTTGCATAAAGCAAATTTATTTTTTTCTAATTGTCATGTTGAGACATAAAAATTCCTTTGTTGAGCATAATTTCTGACTTTCAGACAAAACAAATTTTGGTCCTTAACCAATGTCAGTGATTAAGAGAAACACATCACTAAAACAACATTCTTACACATATCAAATTATATTTCACTTGAGGGTGAACCTCTTCGCAGAGAATCAAGTTTTAGTGTGTGATTTTTAAAATCAACTTTTTCTCTACTAGACAAATAGAACGAACTTCATTGGTAGGAGGAAAAAGCAATAGCAAAAAAAAAACTTAGTTATAGATAGCTTGCTAGAGGCAGTAAGTAGTTCAGATTCTAGAATCAACGAAGGTTAGAGCCAGTGGCTGTATTATAATCTACCTTCCCCTGCAAGCAAATATGTTCTGACGCAGGATGTACAAGTAGACCGGACTGGTTTCTAGCTGGTAGATTCTGTCCAAAGGCGCAGGTGAGAACAGGACTGAATGCTAAGGGTCATCTTGCATCAAGATAACCTCAGGAGCAGAAAACAGTATTGAACCCGCTAAGGACCCCTTTGGCATCACTAGGAAAGGATTCAAATTGCAAACGGGCAAAATGATGGATCAGAATTGGTAATGAGAGTCTGTGTCTTTTTGGCCTGAAGTAAAACGGAGCAGAAAACTTGCCAGAATTATATTTTGTTGTTCAGTAAATAGAAAACCTGAAATGTTTCTGGAAGGAGGCTAAAGATAGAGACGTTCATAGGAAAGAATTTGTCTTTGAGCTGAAAACCTCTTTTCCTGGTTTGCTGAGGCAGCCATACCTGAGCTGTGTTTTTTTGTCTCACACCTCTCCCTAGATAGAAAAAGCTGCCACTGCTTGCTATAGTCTCTTTTCCAGGGCATCCTTAAACTATGCTAATACACCCTAAGCAACAGGCTTAGTGTGGTTGCCAGAATTAGTAAAGGATGTAGAAACCTGACTCAAACATATATCTGCAATACTTTCAACAATAAAGATAAATTTAAAACATCAATAAAGGTAAGGAAAGATATTTAATTGACTGTGTAGAGAATACCTTATATTTGGGGGAGGTATCTTAGAACATCCTCCAAGTTTTATCTCTTTAGTGTTGTGTACAACTACTCTAACCAATAATTTATTGATTTAGGTTTAATTCAATTTGGCATTCTCATTTCCAAGTTATTTGTGGTAATTTTTTTCTATCCTCCCCCTACAGTACATACTAAAAATTTGTGTTAGCATTGTTAATCTTGCATTATCACAAAATACTTGTCATTTTATTTTTATCATGTTTAAGAATGCTATAATTTGGTATAATTTGAAACTCAGGTTAGCATAAAATGTTGGAGTTTTGAAATTAAATAGATCTTTCTTTATGTAAACAGTCATTTATTTTATTATCCTCAATTTCCTCATTTGATAAAAATAATAGTATCTTAAATTAGTAAATTAAATTAAATATAAATTAAGAAAAAGTTTTCTTTAACTATTAACTTAAATAAAAGCGTATAATAAGGACTCAGATAATGATACTATAATTATTATTAGTGAAAAATAATTATGCATTTTTATTGTGTAAAACTAACTGGTTTTGTTTTAAATTTAAAAAAAGGATCTAAGGGTATTATGATAATCGATGTCAGAACTAAGTATAAATCAATTTGAGATGTTGCAGAATCACTGAGGAATTAAATATCACATTAAACAATAGTTTGAAGACTTTATCTAACCTACTTTGTTAAAATTTAAATTTCCACTATTTTAATTAAGTAAGTATAGTTATTCCATGCACTTAAGTGATTCTTGCATATAAGCTATTGTTTCCTATTCATTTTAATCCATTCTACCTTGGTCATGCACCTCTTATCATCAGAGGCAAAAAGATTCAGTTATTCTCATTCTGGTTGCTTTGCAACTATTAATGTGAAAATATTTGAGCCATTCCACTCCCTTTTAAGTCACTTCCAATAAGCTACATAATCACTACTTTATCTAAATCCCACAATAATTATAGCTAATATCTCAAAATGTAATGTTTAATCATTCAATAATTACTTCATGTAAGATAGTTTTATTTCTCCTTTTGTGGTTATACATTTCTTTAGTTCTCACAAAGTCATGTACTTCTTACCAGTGTGTCTAATACATTGTTATTTATATGCTCATTATTGTACATGTTATTTGAATCAGGATCTATTAAATATACAGTCTTTTTGAAGTCTTGATTTCTAGTTTTTCAGAACCAGAAGGTAAAAAAAACAACAACAAAACACACACACACAAAACCTCATTATTAAGGTCACATAAATTTATTATCAAATTATTATTTTCACTAAAAACACAGTGTGGAATGCAACTTATAAAGCAGGGTTCCTAGATGGGAAATGAAGCAATGAGTAAGATAGCATTTTCCAATACAGGGGTGTTTTACAGTAAGTTCCTAGACAACAAAGTCTGAGGCAAAAGCCTGTGACATACTCTATTAGAAATGCAATTCCTGGGAACCAACAGTCAAAGCAAGAAGGAAGCGAGGCATCAATATAGGAAAGCAAATACGGGAGAGCTACAGAGTCCATCACAAGTTTCCAAGATATACATTTTGTGGCTGAGTCATGTAGGAAGTCTCTAGAGATGATAATAGGACATTAATCTAACTTGTACAGTCTTTGGGGGCAGTAAGCACATACAATTATCTTATGCCGCCTACTTGACTTATGTGTTTAATTGGTCAA
>PVJN01022502.1:0-33344 GCA_004026805.1 Lasiurus borealis | reverse complement strand
CGACTCCCCTAAATTTCCGTGCACTTCTCCCTTTTCACAGTCCAAACTCCCCCCGTATGAGTTTCAGCTGGATCTGGGGTCTAGCGTCGTAGGATAAGGGGTTCAATGCCGTTGGGAGTCTCCGTTTCCCTCCCGTCAGAGAAAGCCAGCCAGGTACTCGGGCACCCGCTCTCCCAGCGCGCGCGCGTCTCCGTACCTCAGCTTTTTGCAATTCCTCTGGGTGTCTGTGAGCCCCTCTCTTTCCTTCTAGCTGTAGAACTTCCACTCAGCCAGCTTTCCTGTGGTTCTGGATGGTGTCTGTTCTGTCTTTTAGTTGTAGTTTTGAAATTGTTGTGCGAGGCAGCAGTGTAGGTGTTTACCTATGCCGCCATCTTGGCTCCTCCGATCTCATATAGGTTTTTAATATCTTGCTCTCTCTCTTCTTCTGGCACCCCCATAATTCTGATGTTGGTACACTTGAAGTTGTCCCAGAGGCTCCTTACACTATCTTACAACTTTTGAATTTTTTTTTCTTTTCCAGTGGAGTGTTTTTTGCTTCTTTGTATTTCAAATCTTTGATTGATTCTTGCCTTCCTTTAGTCTGCTGTTATTTCTCTATATAATATTTTTTATTTCAGTCAGTGTATGTTTAATTTCTAGTTGGTCCTTTTTCATTTCCTCTTGGATCTCGCTATATTTATTCATCTTTTCTAGTAAATTCTTAACAAACCTTATAACCATTGTTTTGAGCTCTATATCCAGTCATTTGTTTTCCTTCATTTCTTTTGTTTGTAACCTGTTTCTTTGTCTCCACATTTTCGCTGCTTCCCTGAGTTGGTAGAGTATCTTTGTGTGGTAGGTGTCCAATATGGCCCAGTAGCTCCACCTCCCCGGTTATCTGAGGTGGACACCCTTGGTGCACCCCTTTGTGGACCATGTGTATAGCTTTGTTGTAGTTAAGTCTTGATTGTTGTTGGTGTCACTGGGGGGTATTGACCTCCAAGCCAATTGGTTATAAGGACCAGCTGTCTCTATGATGGGAGAACTTCTGTGCTGCAATCAGCTTTATGATACAAAACATGCAAAATTGCAAAAGCCTCTGTGCTGGGCTTGGATGGGGTGGAGTCTCAGGGCTCAGCAGACAGCCTTGGCTTCCCATCAGCCCCGCCCTATGTGGTCCCTAGGTCTAAGTGTTCCTCAGTTATTGCTGCAGCCCTCTCTGTGTGCATTCGTGTTCATGGGCCTCCAGACCTTTGCTTTTCTGGCTCCCCTGAGTTTCCGTGCATTCCAGGGATCCATATCAGAAGTCTGGGTCCCCAGGGTCTCACATGAAACTGGGGTTCAGTGCAGTCAGAACTGGATTCCAGTGCAGTTGGGAGGTTCTGTCTTCCTCCCGCTAGAGAAAGCCAGTGGCACAATCAGCAGTCAGTCCTCTCTGCATGCACTTTCGAGCGCGCCTCCAGACCTTTGCCTTTTGTGGTTCCCCTAAGTTTCCCCACACTCCTCCCTTTTCATGACAGTCAAGACTTCACCCCAAACTGGAGTTCAGTGCAGCTGTAACTGGGGTTCAGTGCAGTTGGGAGTTTCCATCTCCCTCCCACTAGAGCAGTGGTTCTCAACCTTCCTAAGGCCGCAACCCTTGCATACAGTTCCTCATGTGGTGGTGACCCCCAACCATGAAATTTTGCTACTATTATGCATTTTCCGATGGTCTTAGGCGACCCCTGTGAAAGGGTCGTTCGACCCCCAAAGGGGTCTCGACCCACAGGTTGAGAACTGCTGCACTAGAGGAAGCCAGCCTCTCATCCTCTCCACATGTGTGTCTCTATACCTCAGCTTTTTGCAGCTCCTCTGAGTCTCTGTGAGCCCCTTTCTTTCCTTCTCGTCATAGAATTTCCACTTGGCCAGCTTTCCTGTGGTTCTGGATGATGTCCGTTCTTATAGCTGTAGTTTCGAAATTGTTGTGTGAGGCAGCAGTTTAGGTGTTCACCTATGCTGCCATCTTGGTTTCTCTCTTCTGCTCTGTTTTTTTTGTGCTTAACTTTTTAAAAAATATATTTTATTGATTTTGGAGAGGAAGGGAGAGGGAGAGGTAAATAGAAACATCAATTATAAGAGAGAGTCATTGAACAACTGCCTCCTGCATACCCCACACTGGGGATCAAACCCACAACCTGAGTATATGCCCTGACCGAGAATTGAACCATGACATCCTAGTTCATAGGTCAACATTCAACTACTGAACCATGCTGGCCAGGCTGCTCTGGCTTTTTTGAGCTGCCTCCTAAATATACAACTTCCTGTGCTTCTGCAGTAACTATAGTTAGCAATATACTTATGTGTATTGATCAAACTTTTGGATCCCTTCCATCCCAACCAGCAGAGAGGGAAGCTCAGATCTTTAAGTAAGTGACAGTACACACATTTTCTTCTTTATGTTAGAGAGAGTGAGAAGCAACTAGTCAGACCTGAAAAATCTCATATGTGTTGTGTAAATGGTAAGAAAGCAGGAAAAAAATGGAAATGACCAAATTGAGACCATATTAGTATCTATGTAAGTGAATCTTATGATTAAGTAGGACTTATTCCCTAGGGTCACTTGTTTTATTTAGTGTTTTTAAACAAACATTTAATTATTATGATACAGTTCAGACATATAAGACAAAGAATGATGAAACATCCCTATTTTGATTACTACAATGCTTAAGCAATAAATATTACTGGAGCTCTGATCACATTATTTTCTCTTCTCTATATCTTCAAATGACTTGGGAAAGGACAAAAGGTGATGACAAAGCCTTTTCAGGAACAGCAGGGCAAAACATGGATCACAGACAAGCCAACATTCTGTAAAGATACACAGACTTTTATAGTATGATCTAAAGGGATTACCTAACCAAAGCTAACTCCACTCCCCCCAATGTCTCAAATATTCAATGCTCGTTCCTCTTTTATGCTAAGCATCAAAGCTTCTATACTGAGGTGAGCAAACATACCTTACCCATTTATAGCAGGAAGATAGGCTCTTAAAAACACCATAAGTGGTTCTATCTCTGGATATTTATTTCTGAAACAAAATGTTCCAAACAACTAAACATATAACTCTTCACTCACAAATGTTCTATCAATTTTTCTATTTTTTAAAAAGAACACTATTTTTTAGGGGTGTGTGTGTATGTGTGTGTGTGTGTGTGTGTGTGTTGGTTTTTTAATCAAAGCAGAGAGAGGAAGGGAGAGGGAGAGAGGGATAGAAATATTAATGATGAGAGAGAATCATTGATCAGCTGTCTTCTACACACCCCTATTGGAGATTGAGGCCACAATCTGGGCTTATGTTCTGACCGGGAATCGAACTGTGCCCTCTACTGATTCATAGGTCAACATTCAACCACCAAGCCACACCAGCCAGGCAATTTTTCTATTTATATTAGGGGGGAAAAAAACTCAATTAGAGGTTGTCTACTCTCCAATCATTCTTACCAACTCTAGCCAAATAAAGTTTTAATCCTTGTTTTAACATGGAAAGAAAAATGGCAGGAATCCAGGCTACTTGTAGGTGGCTGTTATCAGTGAGAAGCAGGAAGGTGAGGACATAGGCAGGGAGAGCAAGAGATGGGTATTGCTAATTTGACATGTCAACAGTCAAATCCAGAGAGCACACAGGCCATTGAAAGGATATGGAAAGCTGACTAAAGTGGGGTTCCTACGTGATCTGAGAAGGAAATTAGTTCTATTATTTAATATTTACTGTGAACTTTTTTTTTTTTAATCATATTGGGTTCCACTTCCTAACAGATCTGTAGGAACACACACAGGAAGATTATATTTTGGTCGGCAGAGTAGAGAAGATTGGGTGGAAGGCTTCAGTGCTTTCTCAATTTGACAGGTCTGGCTGGCAGCATGAGAATTTGGGTCCTGGAGAAGGAAGTGGAGGAGGGAGAAAGGGGGGAGGGAGACAAAAAGGCTGGCCCTGTTTGGTTTCTCAAATGTCAGGCCCACCACCCAGGCTCTGAAACTTAGATTGTAATCACAGCCCTCTTACTTTCTGCTAAAACAGATGGTGGGTCTCTGAGTCACTACATCTCAACCACATTTTTGCTAGCTGAGTAAAATCCCTGGAATTAAAAAGAAAGTTCAAAGGATGCTCCTGCTGAACCATAATCAGCTCTCTCAAGACCTATTTTTTTTATTTGCCTTTTGTGTCACCTTTCATAACATGCTTTAGCGTTCCCTTGAAATTAATGAAAATACTAATTAAAGGTTATGCAGAGAAAAAGAACTATCCAGCACACCTCATGTGATGTTTACCCCTGTATTTATGTCTCACTTCTTTCCCAAAACAATTATGGGTGATTTTAGAAGAAATAAGTATATAGATTCACACTATATATTTAATTAGTGTCACATATGTAACAATCATATAAACTGTATATACACATTTATAATACAGTAGAAGAAAAAATGATGACAATGATTTAATTTTTTTTTAAATTAATACAGTCACTGTAACTGAGCATTAAGAAGGTTTTGAGTCTCTAGACGATTCAGGCAAAAACAGCAAAAGGACAAGTTATGTAGTCTCCCAGCAAGAGCAATAGTGTGTTTCTCTCGGGGGCAGGGTTGGGGGCAGGACACTGTCATATATCAAATTAAACCAAATCTTATTTAGTTTAAGAAAGGTTGCTTCCACTCTCTCTGTCTTATTGCATCCCTATAAACTAGTGAATGTATATGCTATGAATATTCTTTTCTATCTTTAATCCTTACTTGTTTCTCCAAACTTATAGATGTTGTAGCTGAGCCTGTCTCAGCTCACCAGCAGTCACACACACTGTAAAAACCCATAGCACATTCTGAGAAGCATTATCTTAATGCAATGGGTTATACATGGGGGATTAAGAAAAGAAAGGAGAGACAACATATCCTAATTCTTAATCTATTTCTGCTTAAGAACAAGAAAGACATTTCAGTAGACCAAAAAAAAAAAAAAAAAAAAAAATTCCCTGCCCCCCGCGGCCCCACCCCCACACAGCAAATATCTAAAATAGGACAAAGGGTTATATGGTCAGATCTTTTAAAAGTCATGGTGATAACCAAATAGGCCCATGGATTTATTTGCAGCTCTTCTTTAACCAAGAAACAAAAATAGAAGCACTCTGCTGAAAAAAAACAAACCCAATGTCTAGAGATGAATTGGATTTTGTTGCCACTAAGCTGATTTACAAGAAATGCGGTAATCTGATGCTAGAGGCCAAATCTCTTTAATAATGAATGGATCAGCATTTAGAAAACTACAGAAAACAGATCCTAGGCCAGACCTATAGTCTTGAGTGGAGGTCAGATAGTTGAAGCAAATGGCTTTAGGAGCCCAGGAAGAGTAGAAAGATCATCTCTCCTGTGTACGAAACACACAAGCTTTTCTAACCTAATTGGTAACTGATCCCTTCAAAACAAAGAGTTTTCAAATTACTTGAGAAACGTGCTATCTCCAGATTCAAATCCTAGAGCCCCCACCAAAGTCTTATTTCCCCCATACGCTGGTACTCAGCATTCCGGCCGACTTGTAGAAATATTCTGCTGGTGCAACTGCTCTAAGATCGTTTTGTACCAGTATGCCCGTAGAGTTCATCCGGGTTTCATGAAATAAAATACAGCTGTCATATAGGTAAGAGGGCTTCGTGTTGATTAAACTACATGAGTCCCAGGAGATATGGCAGAAAACACTAGGAGAATTCACTGCTAAATGTTTTCTCATTCACTGTCAATTGTTTCTCCACCATGGAATATTAGATAAAAGAAGGCTGGTGTAAACAGTGAGTTTTTGCAATTAACACATTCTACTGAACCTGTCCTTCTGAAGAACTGCACTGAGAAAGTTAAGTGCTCTGTGTAAGTTCAAGTAATTTGTCTTGAATTCCTGAACCTTCTATTGTAGCTTATCGTTTTCAATCTCAAAAGCCAATATCTGCTTTATAAGCTTTTCAAATGTCCAGTAGCATAGACTCAAAAATCAATGTGGGAAACAGACTTCATACAACTTCTGCATTAATATTTTATTTTATCATATATTTATTAGAGCTTCCAAATACTAATTTAATCACATTTCTAAAAATTCTGTGAATGGTTAGCTCTTTTACTAAAGTAGAAATGGATCGTGGGAAAATACAGACTGAAAAAAGTCCTCTGTCCCTGAAGCAGGCATCGGGTGTCTTTGACCAGCATCTATGAAACTGCGGCAGGACAACTTGTTAGCTTGCTAGTAAGGCAAATTCTCTGGTTCTTCAGAGTTCTTAAAAACTCTCATCCCATTATTATAATACTAGAGGCCCACTGCATGAAATTCATGCATAGTGGTGGTAGGGTATTCCTTAGTCTGGCCTGCGCTCTCGCCATCCAGGACCCCTTGGGTAGGGTCTCTAGGCCTGGCCAGCAATCAGGGCCTATTGGGACTTTCCTTCCTCTGGCTGCGGGCAGTTGGCTCCACCCCCACTGCTGCCACTGCTTGCCATCTGTGCAGCACTGCCCCCACTCACCTGCCACCTGTCACCTCCCTCTGTGGGCGACAGGCATGGAGTGTGATCGCTTGGCTAGCCTGGGCCTCCCTCTGCAGAGTGATCACTGGCCAGCTCCACACACCCACAATAACGTCCCTGGCCCGTGGCCTGGGTCTCCCTCTGTGAGGTGATCGTGGGACAATGAAAGGGCCTCCCAACCAATTATATCATACCCGTCTTGGCTGGCCTGGCATCAGTTTGTGTCATAGTATGTTCGTCCCAAACGTGGTCCAGACAGTTGGTCTATCGTTTAGTTGTTTGGTCAATTTGCATATTATGCTGTTATTATTATAGACTAGACACCTGGTGCATGGATTTGTGCACGGGTGGGGTTCCTCGGCCTGGCTTGTGGGGATGGGGCTGAAAATGACAGTCTGACATCCCCATAGGGGTCCCAGAGTGCAAGAGGGCATTCTGCAAAGTTGCTGTCGCTTGGCAGCTTCTAAGTTGAGCATATGCTCCCTGGTGGTCAGTGTGCATCATAGCTATCAACCAGTTGGCCGGTCGGCCCATTGCTCAGGCTTTTGTATATAGTATAGATGTGTCCTATTGATACTTGGACTGACACACTAATATGTTTTCCTTTTTCTATTTTCCAAATCAAGGATGTGTATTAGTGAACATGAGAAAAATCTTGCTTTCATCTTCTACCTATTACTTCTTTCTTTAAAATAAGTTATATATATACTATATATATCCATAATGTTTTATGCCATTATGAAGGTTTATATAACACAATTTACCAGGCTTCTATGATCAACTCTTTTGGGGGAGATTTTTTAAAATCACATATATTCCCTAACACAAAACTAAATTTTAAGATACAAAAATGCTGTCTAGTACAAAGCCTATGAAAGATGCTAGAGATGATGATGAAAGTGATGCTGGACTAAATTTCCTGAAACACTAACTTTCCCAATAACCTTAAATTGTTCTCCACTGCCAAGTTCCCAGCAATAGAAGCCCTTTATAATTTGATTCCAATTTATATTTTCATATTTTTTTCCTATTCTTTCTTCATACACTCCATAATTTAGGCCAATACAACATTAAAATCGTGAAAGTGCCCCATACCTTATATTTTATTAAGATGTAATTCACACTGAAACCAATCAAAATATATTTAAAAATTTTTAAATATGTAATTAAAATAGCATGACACTCACTTTATTAGAGTGTACAAGTCAGTGTTTTTAATATATTCAGTGAGTTTTGCAACCGTTACCACAATCTAATTCCATGTGCTCCATTCTGTTATATGATTGACTAATAACAACTATGTGGAAATACCATGTTTTATTTATCCATCTGTTCATGGGCATTTGGATTTTTCCCTCTGCTTTTTTACTATTCTGAATAATCTGGTATAAATATTCATGTACAAGATGTTGTGTGAACATATATTTTCATTTATCTTGGATATACACTCAGGAGGGAAATTTTTGGACCATGTAACTCTATGTTTAACTTATTGAGGAACCACCAATTGTTTTCCAAAGTGGCTACATACATCCCACCAATTTTCCCACATCCTTGCCTTGCTATTGTCTATCTTTTTCATCATAGGCGTCTTGTGGGTATCCTACCTAATTGTGGTTTTGATTTGCATTTTCTCTAAAGACTAATGATGTTGAGCATATCTTTATGTGTTTATTGGCCACTTATATCTTTTTTGGAGAAATGACTATTCAAATCTTTTGCTCATTTTTAATGGGGTTATATATATCTTTTTATTATTGAGTTTTTATTTAATTTAATAAATCTTTATTGTTCAGATTATTACAGTTGTTCCTCTTTTTCCCCACAGTTTCCTCCATCTGGTTCTCACCCACCCTCTGCCCTTAATTCCCCCCACTGTCTCCATCCATAGGTGTACAATTTTTCTTCAGTCTCTTCTCACATCTCTACACCCCTTTCCCCCCCAAAATTGTCAGTCTACTCCTTTTCTATGCCCCTGATTCTATTATATTCACCAGTTTATTCTGTTCATCAGATTTTTTTATTCACTTGATTTTTAGATTCACTTGTTGATAGACGTCTATTTGTTGTTCATAATTTTTATCTTTATCTTTTTCTCCATTTTCCTCTTCTTAAAGAGTACCTTTCAGCATTTTATATAATACTGGTTTGGTGTTGATGAACTCCTTTAGTTTCTTCTTATCTGTGAAGCTCTTTATCTGACCTTTAATTCTGAATGATAGCTTTGCTGGGTAGAGTAAACTTGGTTGTAGTTCTTGCTATTCATCACTTTGAATATTTCTTGCCACTTCCGTATGGCCTGCATAGCTTCTATTGAGAAATCAGCTGACAGTCATATGGGTGCTCCCTTGTAGGTACCTAACCGTTTTTCTCTTGCTGCTTTTAATATTCTCTCTTTGTCTTTTGCTCTTGGCATTTTAATTATGATGTGTCTTGGTGTGGTCCTCTTTGGGTTTCTTTTGTTTGGAGTTCTGTGCACTTCCTGGACTTGTGAGTCCATTTCTTTCACCAGGTGGAGGAATTTTTCGGTCATTATTTCTTCAACTAGGTTTTCAGTATCTTGCTCTCTCTCTTCTTCTGGCACCCCCATAATTCTGATGTTGGTATGCTTGAAGTTGTCCCAGAGGATTCTTACACTATCTTCATATTTTTGGATTCTTTTTGCTTTTTGCTTTTCCAGTTGAGTGTTTTTTGCTTCTTTGTATTTCAATATTTGATTTGATTCTTGCAATCCTCTAGTCTGCTGATAGTTCTCTGTATATTATTTTTTATTAGTCAGTGTATGCTTATTTTCTAGTTGGTCCTTTTTCATATCCTTAAATGTGTTGCTAAATTTATTGGCCTTTTCTAGAAAATTCATGAAAAATTTTATAACCGTGGTTTTGAACTCTATTTGCTTTCCTCCATTATTTTCATTTGTGACCTGTTTCTTTGTCTCTGCATTTTGGCTGCTTCCCTAAATTGATAGATAGGCTTTGTGTGCGAGATGTCTTATAGGGCCCAGTGGCTCAGCCTCTCCGGTTATCTGAGGTAGACATTCTTAGTGCACTCCTTTGTAGACTGTTGTAGTTAAGCCTTGATTGTTGTTGGTATCACTGGGAGGAATTGACCTCCAAGCCAATTGGCTCTGAGGATCAGCTGTGTCTGTACTGAGAGAACATCTGTGCTGGAGACACCCTTATGAGACAAGACTTGCAAAAACCTCTGTGCTCAGCTTGAATGGGGCAGAGTGTGAGGGCAGAGCAGACAGCATTAGTTTCCCATCAGTCCTGCCCTAATAGGCCCCTGTGTGTCAGTGTCCCTTGGTAATTGCTGTAATCACCTCTGAGAGAAAGCTTCCCTCAAGTTCTGACAGCTGCTAGACAGTCCAGTTTCTCCCCGAATGACTCTGGGTCCCCAGAATCTTTAATGGAACTGGAGTTCTGTGCAATCAGGAGCTTTTGTCTCTCTCCCACTTGAAAAAGCCAGCCACGTACTCAGTTGACAGTCCTCTCCACGTGTGCATCTCAGTACCTCTGTCTCCTGCATCTCCTCTGAATCTCAGTGTGCTTTTCTCTTTCCTTCTAGTTGTAGAATTTCCATTCAGCCAGCCTTCCTGTGTTTCTGGATGATGTCTGTTTTGTCTTTTAGTTGCAGTTTTGAAATTGTTGTATGAAGCACCAGTTTAGGTGTTTACTTATGCCACCATCTTGGTATTGAGTTTTAACAGTTCTTTCTTGTCTAATTGTTTTTAGCTTTATTGAGGTACAATTGACTAATGTAATAGTTCTTTATATATTCTAGATACTAGCTCCTTATCATATATATGATTTCCAAACGTTTTCCCCATTCTATAGGTTGTCTTTCCACTTTCTTGATGTTGTCCTTTGAAGCAAAAGTTTTTAATTTTAATAAAACCAATTTATTTAGTTTCTTCTTTTGGTTTCATGTACTTTGGGTTCCCTAAGAAACCATTCCCAATCTAGGTAATGAATATCCCATATTTTTTTGAGATATAATTCACATACCATTCTTAAAGACATTTTTTTTGTAAATATAACACATATACGTACCAAAAAGTATACAGAACATAAATGCATAACCTAACTTATTATTATTAAAACACTAGCCAAGTTAAAAAAATAGAGTATTGCCAATCAAGGATCCCTGCAATGCCACCACTGCTTCCCAATTAAAACACCCTCTCATCTACAGAAGATTGTGGTTCTTGAAGCAAAGCCCAAATTAGATCCATCTTTGTGTTCAAATAGCATTTATTACAGTTCTTGGAAGCAAATACTGAATGAATTAACAAAGAATGGAAAATCAGTAAATATTAAAATTATTTTTACTATCTAATAATAGCATCTCTTATAAATTTTCAACTAGTGAAGAGGTTTAAATTATTGCACAAAGCTGTTTCTCAATTTGTTTTTTGTTTATTTGTTTTGTCCCAATCCACCTTAGGTAATGGCTCATTCTACGTGGGAAAAATATAACCTTTATAATAAAAGGCTAATATGTAAACAGACCAAACAGTAGAACAACCAAACAACTGGTCTCTATGATGTGCGCTGACCACGAGGGGTCTCACACCCCTGCTCCTGAGGGGTGATCAGGGCATCAGCCACTGCTCATATCTGTTGATAGTGCCAAGCAATTGGCATTGGCGCCAGGCACCAGCAGCAGGTGTGAGTGGCAGTTCTGGCACTGGCTGCAGGTGTGAGCAGGGCTGGTGCTGTCAGTGCATGGGAGTGGCAACAGGAGTGGGGTTGCTGGCAAACAGGGGACCAGGGACCACAGAGGGAGGTACTGTGCAGGGGCAAGGAGGATGGGCCAAGACCCGCCCCTGTGCCCACTGCAGCCTTGAGGCCCACAACTCCTTTCAAGGTGCACGAATTCATGCACTAGGCCCCTAGTATATTAATAATGAAAAGCTCATATTTATTACATGCTTACCATTGCCTGAAACTGTACCAAGCATTATATCAGTCAATCTTTACAACAACTTTAATAAGTTATCCATAATTATTTCTCTTTCCCTCCTCTCCCTCCCCTCCCTGCTTTTATTTTACCAACCTAAGCACTAAGGCTTACCAAAGGTAGGCAATGTATCTCAGGCCACCCAATTAACACGCAGCAGAGACAAGATGCAAAACCAGACACCTGACTCCAGAGCCTGCATAATACAAGCCTTAACTCTTCCCAGGTAATGCTGATGCCCAAAGTACCTGAGAGCTGGCTGCAAATCTGTTAGGAAAGAAGATGTTCACTGGACCCCATGTGTCTCTCACAGATGTTCTCTCAGATGTACAGAGTCTTGAAACTGGAAGTATTCAATAAGTGGTATTTATTATAACACATTCTCTTAGAGTTGGATGCTGAGCCCATTTTTGATGCATACATGTGACACTTTCTGACTGAGATAGTGGGCTCTGTGGGTATTAGGACTAAGTAAGGTCTCTCCCACTTTGAGTAACATTCCAACCATCCCTGCTTTTGGATTTGCTACATAAGGGAAAGTCTGTGGCCATAAAAAAAAAGGAACTAGTACATATAAGAGACGACTATCTTCAGGTAACCCCAGAACTGTTTGATCTATAAAGAGGCATCCATATCAGATTTGGTGTCGCTCAGAGGTGATTTCCTTGGTCAATATATTTACTGTTTGTTTTTGTTGTTGTTATGAAGATAAGCAATGATTCATAACAAGTGAAGTTGGGTATTGTATACTCACATACCATTTACCTCTTCTAAGAAAGCACAGAGACAGCACAAGATGGGAACTTGAGATCCTTGTCAATTTTTTAGACCAGCTTTTAATGAGAGTTAACCAAGACTTGACTGAAGAACTCTCCATTAATACCAGTACTTTGTGTTTGTGGCATTCCTGACAGGCCATCATCTGATCATAGGGTATTCGTCTCATTTGTGGCACACAAAAGTGAATGTATTAGACGAATTAAATTCTGCTTGAAATGTGGCATGCTAAATTGCCCATGGCTGGCTTGGTGGCAGAATTCTAACAAAATAATGGACTCAATCTGAGCCTAGAGAACACATCCTTGGCAAAAGACTCCTTGGCATCTTCAGTCTCGTTGGTTGAGTGGGGATACATTTTCCAAGAGTTTCATTAGCAGTTGAAAGTGGGAACAATCTCTTAGGCCATGCAATTATCCTTTTATGGCCTGGTCAGTCCTGTTCCAGAAACTGTTCTATATGGAGTGGCAATGCAATCACAGTTTTCAGCCCCATGAAAACCTCTCACTCCATCAAAAAATGGTCATTTTTTTATTACTACTAATCTAGATTGTATGTCATTTTTTTTATCCTTGTGATTTTCTTAATATTTATTTTGCTATCTAAAATTGTTCCTCTAATCCATGGTTAATTTTATTTTAGATCCAACAGTAACCTGTTTTCAAGTTCTGTATTAAAAGGATGGTTTCATAGAATAGATTGAATAACATTTTCTACCTTTTGAGAACTGGTTTTTAAGTATCTAATGTTTTGTTGTTTTCAAAGTACTTTTATGCACAAAAACTCACTTGATTCTCACAGAAACCTGAGATAAACAGAGGGACATGGTTCAGTGAGTAGCTCTGAGTCTTGGATCAAATCTCTTAGTCATTAAGTCCCTTTCCCCAAATGCAAAATGTGCTTTATAATAGGACCTACCTCATAGATATGTTGTGTGAAGTGAAAGAAGAGTCAATGCATAGAGAGCACTATGTGTAGGCACATATTAAGTCCTAATTAAGAGTTGGCTATAATTTTCATTTTAAAAAATGTTTTTAAATTTGTGTCAATGAAGCTTTCAAGCTTTCAAGATCTTTTCAGAATTTTACCAGCTAGAACTTAACCCATTCTTCACATTTTTCATATCAAATCTCAAACTTCCTTCCTAAAAAGCATCATATCTTCAACTGTATATTGTCCAGTCTCTTCAAATTAAATCTAGCCTCATTCTTTGACCTATTGGACTCTTTTCTGACCACAATCCTCTCATCAATCTAAAATACTAAGTTAAGAGGTTAGAGAAAAGAGGGAAAGGAGATTATTGGAAATTTAAAGAGCGAGAGGAGATGATTTGGTGTCTTGCCTCTAAAAACTTATTATACACCCTCTAATCAGCAGCCTTTTACTTTCTCTCCACCTCTAATGTCCACTTTATTCTATAGCGGTTGACACTGTAAGTCCTAGGAAAAGTGGACCATGATCTATAGTCACAAACAAAATTTATTTTATTAAATAGTGAAATGCTTGTTATTGCTATATTTCTACAATGAATCAACATAACAAAACAATGTACTACCTTAAATTAGAAATAACTTTAACAACATAATTTTGATTAATATAATGTGTGAATTTCATATACACACTACTAGATAATTATTAATCTAGTAGTTTTTTTAATGAACTCAAGTTTATTACAAAAAATAATAGCAAAGAGATAGCTACTAAAAGCCTTAAAAGGGAATCATAAAAACTGTGCAAAAAAAAAAAAAAAAATCCTAGTCAAGAGACAAGAATTCTATTTGCTTGCTTTTCCCAATAATGCTATAAGTGACTGTCCTGATACATACACCACTGTATGCACAAGTATTCCTACCAGTTCAAATCCTAGAAGTAGTATTGCTGGCTTAAAGAGAATGCAGATGCCAAAATGCTCTCTGTGGATGTTGTATACATTTCCATTTCCACTAGAAATGTTATAGGAATGTTCCCTACATGTAGAATGTTTCACCCCATTCTTGTCAAATCTTGCAATAGGAGAGGTAAAAATCCCAGCCTTCTTTTTTGAAAAAAAATTTTTTTATTGATTTTTTTACAGAGAGGAAGGTAGAGGAGTAGAGAGTTAGAAATATTGATGAGAGAGAAACATTGATCAGCTGCCTCCTGCACACCCCCCACTGGGGATGTGCCCGAAACCAAGGTATATGCCCTTGACTGGAATTGAACCTAGGACCCTCCCATCCACAGGCTAAGGCTCTATCCACTGGGCCAAACTAGTTTTGGCAATCCCAGCCTTCTTGATGGAGTGTTATTCCTCAGCCTTGTAGTTGAGAGTACAGTTCTAAAGGGAGCTGAATCTTGTCCTCTAAGCTCTTTAAATGAGTCTCTTATGCTTTTTGATGCTAATTCAAATATTGTCTGTTGTCTGTATTTCCTCTTGTCCCACCTTCTAGAAAAATGGAGTCAGCTCAAATCAAGCCCAAACTCCTCATTTCCATTTTTAAAATTAGGTGTGGAACGTAGGGTGCACTCTTTGGAGTCAGCCTTACCACCAAGTCATCTTTCTAAGTTCTTGTTGTAACTTCCTCAAGCCAGTGACAATGAGGGTTTGACATGTCTTAAAGCTAGTCTAAATTACTAACTATGACTAGGTTTATGAAAGTTGGGATGACATATCTTCATTTTGAGTCTTGCTGTACTTCCTTCCCCTTTTTCCTCACTTAGATCCTTAAAGATCAACCAACGCAGTTTCAGTTTCTTCATCTGCAAGGTCTCTGAGTCCCTGGTTAGGATTCACAAAGTACAAGCCAACAACCACCAAGCGCCTTGGCCTTTGCTTGCTCTAGATTAGAGCTCATTCTATAGCTTTCCTGGGTGTTCATCCCTTTGACCAGTATTTTCTATGTCCTTTTTACTTTCATGATCATTATCTTTCATCCATAAGTTAAAGTCAGACAAGTCTGGGTTTCAAAGCCAGAGGGACCATGAACAGGCCGTGTGAGCTTGGGTTAATTTAACTTCTCTAAATCTCAGTTTACTCATTAGTAAAATGGAGATGATATGCTTCTCCTCCTGGGTTCTGGGGAGGACTAAGATAATATCCTATCTAATAAAAGAGCAATATGGAAATTAACCATCACTTCATTACACTTGCAAAGCCACGCCCACCAGCCAATCAGGAGCGAGTGTGCAAATTAAACCAATCAAGATGGCTACAGCCACAGAGAGAGCAGGAGGGAGGCTTGGGTTTCCCTAGCAATGGAGGAAGCCAAGCTTTCCATACACCCTTGCTGGCCCAGCCTCCATCCAGGCTACAAAATTTCAGTTATAGAAAATAAGTAAATCCCAATAAAAATGGCAGCAGCTGAAAAGCTGGAGAGAGCAGGAGGCTAGGGTTGCCCCCAGCGATGGAGGAAGCCAAGCTTTCCTCACACCCTAGCCAACCCAGTCCTCCACTCCAGGCTACAAAGTTTCAATTATAGAAGATAAATAAATCCCAGATCCCAGGGCCTCCGCTTAGGTTACTGGGAGACATGGCCAGCCTGAAAACTCCCACAGGCCCCTCACCCATGCCACCCCATATCTCAAAAGAAGCCCCACCCTGATCTGAGACACTGTTCAGAGAAAACCAGTTAGCCTCCACCCATGCACCAGGCCTCTAACCTATCTAATGAAAAAATAATATGCAAATTGACTGTCACTCCAACACAAAAGATGGCTGCCCCCATGTGCACACAAGATAGCTACCACAAGATGGCCAGCAGGGAAGGGCAGTTGGGAGGGACCAGGCCTGCAAGGGAGAGCAGTTGTGGGTGATCAGGACAGCAGGGGAGGGCCATTAGGGGTGGGTAGAGGAGGAAAGTTGGGGGTGACCAGGCCTGCAGAGAAGGGTAGCTAGGGTTGGGGGGGGACCCAGGCCTGCAGAGGAGGGCAATTAGGGGCAAACAGGTTGGCAGGGGAGCAGTTAGGCATCAATCAGGCTGGCAGGGGAGTGATTAAGGGGTGATCAGGATGGCAGGCAAAATTAGTTAGGGGCAATCAGGAAGGTAGGCAGGCGAGCAGTTGGGAGCCAGCAGTCCTGGATTGTGAAATGGATATCTGACTGCCCATTTAGGCCCAATCTTACCGGGCAGTTAGGGGTGTATATATATAAACCACTCAGCACAAGGATTGGCACAAAGCATACAAGCAACAAGTAACAATTTCCTTTTATTACTCTTTTAGCAGAGGAAGAAAATACTATTTTACATTATTTTACTTTCTCTTAAGCCTAAATTGTCATTTCATCTTCAGCCCCAAACCCAGGCATATTCCTTCCTTGTCTGTTATGATTACTAAAATATAAAATTAAACACAAAAAAAGATTATTTTATTGTTCTTAGTATTGTTTTCTGTTATTAGTTTTGTTTAGCTTATTTTTTTTTTTTTTTTTGCAAGGCTTCTACTGATTCTGGACTACTTTTTGTTATTATTACAAGTGAATGTTTTAGACTCTCCCATGATTAAATGCATTGTTAGTATTGACCAAATGCCCAACAAGGCCCCTTCTTCTACATTAAGCAAAAGATACCACAGAGTGACTGTGCCTCAGTGCCCAGGGCTGACACACCCCTCTCAGTTCCTGAGAAAGTCTGTCTACAAGGCAGAAGACACTTGATTCATACTACTGTTCCCAAAGTCAAAATCTCTATCTCACTAATAACAATAAGTTGCACTGTCTTAAAAATTCACAAGGCAAAGTAGAAGAGAACATAAAAGAGGGAGAACATGAAGGAGCAGACACCATGGGAGAAGAGAAAAAACAATTTTAGCTTTGGTTTATCTGATTAGGCTGTGATAATGCCCTCTACAGACCTGTCCATCATCCCCTCTCTTAGGTCAGACAAGAGTCTGACCCGAATGCCTAGGCGACAAAGGGCAAACAATGCCAAATTCAATTTTAGCTGATCCTTGAAAGAAGGGAAAAATGTCCTTCAAGGAGCCTGTTGAGAGCACCACATGAACCCCACATTTTTCATTTCTGGCATGTTGGATCTCGTGTTAACACTATGGCATAAAATAGAAAGCAAAATAAAGAGAAAGATAAAGAGAGCACAGTTTCTGCTCCTAGTCCCCAGGATTTAATCTTTTCCCTGGATCCACTTTAAAATTTTATTTCCTTAAGTGACAGTTTCCCACTTAGGGCATAGGTGTTTTTCTGGGGAAAGAAATAAACTCTATTCAGGTCTTTTATATATGGCACATTTAATTAATGTTCCAAAAAAAACTTTCAGTTATCAGGGAAATATAAAACTATGCTTCAAAAATCCAGAAATTTTATATTGGTCAACAATCTAATATTCAATAGACTGGGTTTGTGGGGAGGGGTTTTGCATAATTAGTTGATTTCTGAATCAGCTGAGGTTCTCCAAAAAACAAATGCCAACATGGAACTAGAGGTTCAAGACATATACTGGGGGAAACACTTGTGCTAGATAAAGGGGTGAAGGGTTAGAAAAAGGAGGGGAGCGCTTCTGACCACAGTGCAGGTCTGACTCTGGTGAAAGGAGGGAGAAAAGGAAAGTAGCCTAAATAGGCAGAGCTTCAGTCTGCAGTGCAATTCTGAGAAAGAACTGGCCAGGCGGATGGGGAGCCCAGAGCAAAGACTGACTTTCATAGCAGGTGTCGGCATCAGCCAGTATATACACACATATGGTAGCTTGAATAAACAAGTGATGGGGACCCACTTTGCTAATAAGATTCAACTAAAGTCTTAACATTTTTATTGAGGGAAATTAAAGAGCCTATAGGTCTTTGAAATTCTCTAGACACTGGTCCTGAATGTATGCTAATTCCTGGGAACCCAAACCACCATTGGAGATCATAGTGAAAGAGAAGACTTATAATGGTCAGGTGATAAATGAGATTTGGCTCAATCTGTCTTACAGGGCTTACCTGTGGTTACTTCTTAGTTCTTGAGTATATGATTGATGATGCTTGGAAACGGGGCTAATCTCCACACTGAAATGTGACAGAATAGTTAATACTGTAGGAGGCCAAGTGGAAGCTCTTAGAGCTCCCTGTACCCCACTCAGACAGTAAACTAAGACATACTAAGATTTATAGAACCACCAAAGACTTAGAAGACACAGGTGTGGCAATTCCTAACATTCCCATTTAACTTACTTGCTTGGTCTATGAAGCAGATGTATTCATCTTGGATAATGATTATGGATTATTGTAGACTTAATTAGGCATTGCCAGTTGAAGCTGCTGTTACAGATAAGATGACTTTATTTGAGCAAATGAACACAGGTTTCTCACCTCTGCTTCACAGCTATTGATTTCATTTTTCTCCCTTCAAACAATTCTAAGGGATCACAAGCCTTTTGCTTTTTTACCAACAGAGACAACAGTACGCCTTCACTCTTTGACCTGAAGATTAAGCCAACTCTTCTGCTTTCTGTCATAGGCTAGTCCCCAGAGATCTTAATCATCTTACCCTCCCACAGAACATCACATGTATCTACCTTAAATTGCTCCTCACGAGCAGGTCATAGTAAATATATTTATGCTTATCTCCTATATTAAATTTCCTCTGCCAAAATAACTAGCATAGATTCTATTTTCCTATCTGACCCATCTTCAAATCCTACTATCCAACCAAAAATTATGGGCCACGTGTCTAAACCAAGCCAAAATTTATTGCTAAATGTTTATTATTGTTCCATAAAAGTCTGAGTTTCTCCATAAAAGTCAGATTGATTATCTTTTATATGGGTGACATAAATACCACATGAGACATTCAAGCAAATTTTACTACTGGACTCACAATTGCCTTTGACTCCTTTATATCAGACTATAGTAAATTCTGGTCCTTTGGTTAATTTCTCATTGTCCATGGAGAAGAAAGCCTGTTATGGACTGCATTGTGTACCCCCACCAATTCTTACGTTGAAGCCCTAGCCCCCAGTACCTCAGAGTATGAATTATTTGGAAATAGCAATCTTAAGGAGATTATTGAGTTAAAAGGAGACTGTCAGAATGGGTCCTAATTCAAATAGACCAGTGTTTTATGAAAACACATATGAACACACAGAAACATCAGGGCCATGTGCACACAGAAGGAAGATCATGTGAGAACACAATGAGAAGATGCCATCTGCAAACCAAGGGAGAGGCCTCAGAAGAAACAAAACTTGCTGACACCTTGATCTTAGAATTTTAGTCTCCAGAACTGTAAGAAAAATTCCAGTTGTTTAAATCATCCAGCAAAATATCCAGTGGAAATTTGTTATGGCAGCCCTAGCAAACCCATACATAGTCTATGATATAAAGATGAAATATAGATTCTAGACCTTCAGTAGTAAGAGATACAAAGGTCACAGGGGTGAAAGTGTCATTATCCTTCTGTCTATTTTGATGTGTTTATGCACGTGTGTCTCTACCTGGATCCCTAACTTCCCTATTACCTTTTCCTCCCTTGACAACTCTTTCCAATTTTGATTTGTTTGGAAAGAAGGGATAAGTAAATTATCCCTTCTTTTTTCTTTTTTTCCCTAAAGTCTCTTCCAGTTAATTAGATCAGTGGTCGGCAAACTCATTAGTCAACAGAGCCACAAACTGTGGCTCACAAGCTGCATGTGTTCTAAGATTTTTGATTCTGTTAATCTTTTAAAACCTCACAATGATCTTAGAGGAAATAGAAGGACAGAGTGGTTAAATAAATTGTCCAATGCATACTGTTAGCAAGTTTGAGCCTCAAAATTCTGGCCATACAGCTTGTGGTCTTAACTACTATGCTATGCCAGATTTTACATAAAAGAGAAAATTGTCTGTGGCTATGTCTAGTCATAAATATGCTATTTTTGTCAAATCGAAGGCCAATGCAGGGAGCCTTTGAATTCTTATAGCTAAGTTAAAGTCACTTTTATATAGCTCTCAACACTTTCCTTAGTCATATAAAAAAGTTGTCTCTTGGTAATGGCTGAAGTTCATACACACATGATCCAGACCAGTGGTCAGCAAACTGCGGCTCGCAGTTTGCTGCTCTGTTGACTAATGAGTTTGCCAACCACCTACAGGCTTAATCACAAGAAACAACAATATCTTGTAATTATTAGAATTGAGAGAAATCATATATATATATATAACATCTAAATTCAAATTCTAATGATAATGAATAAGAAGTGTGCCTTGGTAGTGTAACAAACATGAATCAACCCTATTTGACTCTCATAAGAACCTTGTGAGTTAGAAGGAACGAGGAAATAGAGGCTAGGAGAGATTGACAAGGAAGACCATAAGACCATTAGAAGACCCTTTGCTATCAACTGCAGGGGTCTTTCATACCACTCTCACTGCTTCATAGAAGTCAAGTAAGCTGCAGTACTATGCTAGCATTTGCTCAACTATGCATGTGGCATTGCTTTAACCAAAGCACCAAGAATATGCAATGCATTTAGAACAAGGATTTTTACAATTTTCTGTGCGGTAGCCTAGACTGCGTCATGACTCAGCATCGATGAAAGGTAAAAGTGGGTCCATGGCACCATGTCTGGCTGTGTCCTATTTTGCCTCCACTGATTTTTTTCTCCATATCCTGCTCCCACTTGATCCTGTTTAGTGAATGAGGCCTGATGGCAAACCAGAGCCTGAATAAAAAGCTCCCTGCTGAAGTGCTGTCACAGCCGCTCAACCTAGGCTCCGGGGGAACTTTGGCAAGCTGAAGAGTCCTTTGTCTTCAGACTATGACAAGAGTGGAAAAAAATTTCAACTATTTGGCTGTGTAGCATCATTCAAGCATGCCTTAATGGGGAAGGTCTGGGGAAGGTCTAATGAGGAATGTAGTCTTTGAAAAATCTGGCTTTAAAAACTCCCAAAGCATTCTCACTGTACAAGTCTACACAATTATAATTAACAGGATTCAAACTACAAATCAGAGATTATGTTACTATTTTACCCAGTTTGATGGCTGCGGATGCTTTTCTCTATAATGGTTATATTCAAAGAGGTCTTGGCCTGTTATTACAATCAACTGAATAGGAAAAAACTATAGTTTTCTATAGTAGTTGCAGGAATGAGAGAAAAGAAGAAAAGCCAATTTTAAATGAACCGCAGCTGCTCTAACGCCCCTTCCAATCCCCACCTCACCTCCCCTCCTTTCCTGTTGTTGGCCTGTTAATAGATTCCTATTCTTGAGCTTAACAAAATTGTTAGAGGTGAGCTTCATCTAACATTTCTGTTTAATATAATACTGAAAGTTCTAGCCAGAGAAATAGGCAAGAAAAAGAAATAAAAGGCTTCCAAACTAAAAAGGAAGAAGTAAAGTTATCTGTTTGCGGATGATTTGATCTTATATGCAGAAAACTCCAAGATCCTATGCCCCCCAAACTATAAGAATAAGTGGATTCATCAAAATTGCAGGATACAAAATCAGCATACAAAAAGTAGTTGTGTTTCTATACACTAACCATGAATGATCTGAAAGGAAATTAAGAAAACAACTCCATTTGCAAAAGCATCAAAAAGAAAAAATCATTTATACTAATAAAAGGGTAATATGCTGGTTAGACTGTATGTCTTCCAGACAAAGCCACGGTGGTGGGGGCCAAGTAGAGGCAGTTAGGGGTGATCAAGCCAGCAGGGGAGAGGAGTTAGGGGTGATCAGGCAGGGGAGCAGTTAGGGGCAATAAGGCTGGCAGAGGAGCAATTAGGGGCAATCAAACAGGCACACAGAGGTGGTTAGGGGTGATCAGGCAGGCAGGGGAGCAGTTAAGGGCATCAGACAGGCTGGCAGAAAGGTGAGGGGCAATCAGGCAGGCAGGTAGGTAAGCAGTTAGGGCCAGAGGTTCCAGATTGTGAGAGGGATGTCCAATTTCTGGTTTAGGCCTAATCCCATAGGCTGAAGAACCCTTCCCTGCTTTGCCAACCACCTCCCTCTACCCACCCCCCCACACACACACACGAATTTCGTGCACCAGGCTTCTGGTTAAGAATAAACTTAACCAAAGATGTGAAAAACATGTGCACTGAAAACTACAAAACATTGCTGAACGATTAAGGAAGATACAAATAAATGGGAAGACATCCCGTGTTCCTGGATTAGAAGATTTAATATTATTAAGATGTCAATACTATCCAAATCAATCTATATATTCATGCAATTTTTATCAAAACTCCAATGACATTTATTGCAGTAATAGAAAACTCCATCCTAAAATTCATATAAAATCTCAAGGAATCACAAAATATTTTTTTTAAAAAAGAGTAAAATTTTATGTTTCACCCTTCTTGATTTGAAAACTTATTTCAAAACTATCTTATCAAAAAAGTGTTGCACTGATATACAGACAAATATATAGACCAATAGGATAGAATAAAGAGCACAGAAATAATCCCTCACACTTATGGTCAAATGAATTTCTACAAGGGTGCCCAAACCATTCAATATTAAAAAGACAGTTTTTTCAATTCAGAGGTGGAGAAAAGTAGGTTAATAAAAATAACAATGCAATAATTCATAAATAATATAAAAATAAGTTGTTTTGCATACTCACAACTGTAAGCCAACTTTTGCCAATCCCTGTACACAGTGTTGAGAAAACTGAATATCACATGCAAAAGAATCTTACTGTATACCATATACAAAAATTAACTCAAAATGCATGAAAGACTTAAATGTAAGAACTAAAACTATAAAACTTCTGAAAGAATATACAAAGGAAAGCTTTATTATGTTAACTTCAGCAATATTTTTTGGATATGACACCAAGGACAGGAAGCAAAGAAAAAATAGTGTGCTTTATCAAAATTAAAAACTTTGTGCATAAAAGGACACTGTCAATAGAGTGAAAAGGCAACCTACAGAATGGAAAAAAATATTTGCAAATCATGTATCTGATCAGGGATTAATATCCAGTGTAAATAAAGAACTGCCACACAAAAAACACACAAACAATCCAATTTAAAAATGACATTCCTCCAAAGAAGATATGCAGATGGCCAATAAGCACATGAAAAGAAACTCAACATCACAATTTATTAGGGACATGAAATCTAAATCACAATGAGCTACCACTTGGAAGGGCTGTTATTTTAAAAGAAGAAGGAAGAGGAGGAGAAAGATGAGCAGAAGAAGAAAGAGGAGAAAAGGAAGAAGGAAGAAGAGAAGGAAAAAGGGAGAAGAAAGAAGAGAAATAAGTCTTGGATGTGGAGAAATGGGAACCCCTTTGTGTATTACTGATGGGAACTTAAAATGGTGCAGCCACTGTGGAAAACAGTATGGCAGTTCTTGGAAAGTTAAACATAAAATTTAACCATATGATCCAGCAACTCTTCTTCTAGATATACTGTATATCAAAAAAAGAAAAATTGCAAGACCGGTTTGGCTCAGTGGATAGAGCGTTGGCCTGCAGACTGAAAGGTCCCAGGTTCGATTCTGGTCGGGGGCATGTACCTTGGTTGCGGGCACATCTCCAGTGTGGGGCGTGCAGGAGGCAGCTGACCAATGTCTCTCTCTCATCAATGTTTCTGACTTTCTATCCCTCTCCCTTCCTCTCTGTAAAAAATCAATAAAATATATTTTTTAAAAAAGAAAAGAAAAATTGAAAGAAAGTATACTGGACTGAACGTTTGATTCCTCATCAAATTTATATGCATGGTTTTATTTGGAGTAAAGAAGTAACTAAGGTTAAATGAAGTCATAGGGGTGGGCAACCAGTCTGAATTAGTGTCCTTTTAAGAAGAAACAGCAGAGAGCACTTCACCTCCCTCCTCTCCCTGGCCCCGCAACCCCAAATCTCATGTTACTGCATCCCTATCTGCAAGCTAGGAACAGAGCTTTCACCAGAACGCAAATCAGCCAGAAACTTTCAGCTTGGACTTCTAGTTTTCAAGAACTGTGAGAGAATAAATTTCTGTTGTTTCATCCACCCAGTAATTTGTTACAGCAGTCAAAGCAGATCAAAACAGAAGATACTTGATACATATGTTATTAGCAGCATTATTCACACCAGCCAAAAAGTTGAAATCCCACATGTCCACAAATATACAAAATACTGTGGAACATTATTCAGCCTTAAAAAGGAAGGAAATTGCCAAAACCTGTTTGGCTCAGTGGATAGAGCGTCAGCCTACGGACTGAAAGGTCCCAGGTTCAATTCCAGTCAAAGGCATGTACCTTGGTTGTGGGCACATCCCCAGTAGAGGGTGTGCAGGAGGCAGCTGATTGATGTTTCTCTCTCATCAATGTTTCTAAATCTCTATCTCTCTCCCTTTCTCTCTGTAAAAAAGGAAGGCAATTCTGACATGCTACAACTTTGAGGACATTATGTGAAATAAGTCAGTCACAAGATAAATATTGCATGATTTCACATGCAATGTGAAAGTACCTAAAGTAATCAAATTTATAAAGACAGAAAATAGAATTGGGGATAGAAGTTGCTAAGTTTTGTGGAGAGAGGAATGAGGAATTGTTTAATGGGTCCAGAATTTCAGTTTGAGTAGATATATGTTTTTTTTCTGCTGGGCATATACTTAGAATTATAATTGTTGGGTGATGTGGTAACTATGTTTAACATTTTAAGAAACTGCCACCTGTTTTTCCAAACTTGCTGCACCACTTTACATTCCCACCAACAATATATGGAAAGGTTTATTTTTAATCTCCATGAAATGACAGCATAAACCGGACAAATCAAGGAGTTCTGACTAAAAGGAACGCACCATTTCCTCTGCTTGAGAGATGGGAAAATGGGAGATGATCTTATTCTCTACTGTTTTTGAATCTACATTCTATGCTATAGGCTCCCTGGAGCTAGAGTGGAGAAAAAATGTGTTCAACAATCAATGCTCTGAGGTTGAAATGAACACTGATTTCCCAAGACCTCCCCCATTCTGAAATGACTCTCCCTGTGCTCACACACATGCAGAATTTAAAAAATGCTTGTTAATTCCCACTAATCCAAAGAAGCAAATACTTATCTTCCTTGCCTTTTCTTTTTAAATAGGATAAAATGCTTATTGCTCCATTATTCAGAGTTCAGACTGCTATAAAACTGCTTCAACCAAAAGCAGGAACATTCCTTTTACGTTATTATAATCAAGAAGGAATTTAGAAAAGGAAGGACCGAAAGCTTAGTTTCTCTTGAGCTAACAAATTCATATAGTTGACAACATCAATTAAATTACATAAAATCTATTCATTATTCTATCCATTCAAGATCAAGTTGAGGTTTAAGGCAGACTAATGGCTGTCACATGAGGCCACTGTTTGTCAGTCTTCCGTGAACTCAAGCAAAAAAAAAAGACAAGGAAATTGGAAAAAGACAACATGGTGAGTCAAAGAATATTCACATTGTGGGGAGAGAGCTCCAAAAGAAAAGAAGTTTCTTGTATTGAATTTGGCAGTGATACAAGTTACACAAGGAAACCACATTTCAGTGTTCAAAAATTATTCTATTTTGAAGTTGGGATGGCGTGGAAATTATGTTATAATTTTATTGCTTGCTTAGGTGCCAAACTCCATACCACTGCCATGTCATACTGTCAAATTTTCTGGACTAAAAAACAGTACATTGTTTACTTTCTTCTTGTGCTGTATTCAGAGTATGAATTGAGAAAGCAAAACAGCAACATAAATAAAACTCTAGTAAAGAAACTATGCTCAGAGAGCCCCTAAAAAATTAGATGTAATTTTTCTCTATTCTGCCCAGGGGGCCACATTTTTCTTAACCATTAACCTACAGATCCTATAGAATAAAAGAATCTATGGAGCAAAAGAGAGACTGGATCCTCCTCTCAGGGATGAGAGAGGGTGCAGGGGAGGGGGACAGGTGCCTGATTAAGAAAGAATGTGACTCATCAACCCATTCATTGGGAAAAAGAGAAAGGCAAGTGCATCTGTGAGAGAGTAGGTGAGAGACTTGCAAAACTTCACTTCTAGGAGTGAATTTCTCCTTTTCTTAGCATCTGAGAAAATGTTAGGTCTAAGCTGCTATGGGATTCCTTCTACTTGAATTCCATAGTAGAGTGGAGAGACCAGACACTTTGGAAACAGAGCTACATTAGACTTTAGGTTCTGGCTTTCACTTAGTGAGTAGTCCCTAAATGGGGGTTATCTTGGTTTGGCTTTCCCCAGAAACAGACCCAGAGATAAGAATTCAAAGGCAAGTAGTTTATCTGGGAAGTAAAGAAAACTAAGAGGGACATAGGCAAAGGAGGCTGCGAAAGAAAGACAGTTCATACAAATGGATTATTAAGTCAGCTACAGCATGGGTAAGTGCAGCTTAATTCTGCCAGGGCAACTCTAGGAGGTAGTGGGAAACACCTCAGAGTTTTCCCATCCAAGGGATGAGAATGAGGGCTGTATATCTACCAACTCCATTCAGTCATGGGTTGAGCATTCCTCCCAGAGTCATTAACCAGGTGGAAAGAGGAGACAAAATAAAGTCCTTAAGGATAGAAATGCAGATGATGCAGCTGGAACTCAAGTCAATGGGTAAACATTGAGCCAGGAGCACCACTATGCAACTATGAATACAGTCCTGAAGAATAAGACTAATTCTTTTAACCTTCCTGCTGCTTATACTTAGGTCAATGACTGCAATGACCTGCTGCTCTTTAGTAATCCTATCTAATAAAAGAGTAATATGGTAATTGACTGTCAATCTGCAATGCCCACAGCCAATCAGGACAGAATATGCAAATTAGCAGGACAAAGATGGAAATGGCCATGGAGCCAGCTGGAGCAATGGGAGGCTTGAGTTGCCCTTGGCAATGGAGGAAGCCAAGCTTCCTGCCCTCCTGGGCCGGCCACCAAAGGAAGGGCCTGCAAATGGCCCTTAGCCTCTGAACCAGCTGGCCACACCACCTTCGGGGTGAGGGTCTCCGCTGGGAGGCATGACCAACCTGAAAACATCCCTTGGCCCCTTACCCAGGCTGGACATTCCCCCATGGAGTGAAGGTCTCCACTTGGGGGGGGGGGGGCATGGCTAACCTGAAAACAGCCATCAGGCCCTCACATAGGCTAAGGAAGCAGTTGAGGGCAAGCAGGCTGGCAGGCAGAGTGGTTAGGGGCAATCAGGCAGGCAGGCAGGAGAGTGGTTAGGAGCCAGCAGTCCCAGATTGCAAGAGGGATGTCCAACTACCGGTTTAGGCCCAATCCCACAGGTAGTTGGACATCCCCTGAGGGGTCTCGGATTGGGGAGGGTGAAGACTGGGCTGAGGGACACCCCCCACCCTCAGTGCACGAATATTGTGCACCAGGCTACTAGTTAATTAAAAAAAAGAATACTTACTGTTTATTTACACATCATTCCATAAATCACAATGAATTTTGATAGTTGACTTTTGGAAGGCCCTGTTTTGTTATAGACCTAGGAAGTGCTTAGAAACATATGAGAGAAAGAGATTCCAGAGAGCACCCTTTGCCTCTTCTGTCATGTTTGGACAGAAAAAAAAAGATACCATCAAGCCCTCCCCAAATATTGAACCTGCCTATGACTTGATCTTGGATTTTCCAGCCTCCAGAACTATAAGAAATAACTGTTGTTTATAAGCCACCCAGTCTGTGGTATTCTGTTACAACAGTCTGAACAGACTGAGACACTTACTATACTACAATAACACTGACTTTCTTCTTGTTTCTGAAACATTCCAAGACTTTCCTGCCTCATCCCAACTTACAAATCTCTTCGTATTTCTTATTTCTCATCCATTAGGTCTTAGTTCAGAAATCTCTTCTTTAATCACCCCATTTAAAATTAACCTGCTCCCCATACCTCCACCTTACAGATACTACCACTCTAAAACCCATCATTTTTAGATGCTTTTCTTTAAAAAAAATATGTTTTTATTGACTTCAGAGAGAGAGAGAGAGAGAGAGAGAGAGAGAGAGAGAGAAACATCAACATGAGAGAGAAACATTGATCAGCTGCCTCCTGCACACCCTTTATTGGGGATCAAGCCCACAACCTGGGCATGTGCCCTGACCAGAATTGAGCCAGTAACCTTTATGGTGCATGGGATGATGCTTAACTAACCAGCAAAGGCTGGTTTTTATTCTTAATAACACTTACCAACCCTGAAATTATCATGTACAAATGTATTTATTGCCAGCATCTTTCTTCTATAAGCCCCATGAGGGCAGGGAATTATCTGTTCAGTGTTTCAGTGTGAAGTAGCAACTTTTGACCATGATACAGAAAATCAGCCAAATATTAGCTTTGTTATGTGAGTTGCTAACTTCTGTTTGGTACCTACTAGTCTCCCACAAGTTCATATCATCCTATCTAATAAAAGAGTAATATGCAAATTGACCATCACTTCAAGACACAAGATGGCCACCCCATGTGGTCAAAGATGGCCGCCCCCATGTGGACACAAGATGGCCGCCACAAGATGGCCTGCAGGGGAGGGTAGTTGTGGGCAGTTAGGGGTGACAAGGCCAGCAGAGGAGGGCAGTTGGGGATGACCAGGCCAACAAGGGAGGCCAGTTATGAGGGGAATGGTGATCAGGCCTGCAGAGGAGGGCAGTTGTGGGTGATCAGGCCAGCAGAGGAGGGCAGTTGGAGGGAACCAGGCTTGCAGGGGAAGGCAGTTGAGGGGGACCAGGCCTGCAGGGGAGGGCAGTTAGGGGTGACTAGGCCTGCAGGGGAGGGCCATTAGGGGCAATCAGACTGGCAGAGGAAGGCAGTTAGGGGTGACCAGGATGGCAGGGGAGGGCAGTTAGGTGTTGATCAGGCTGGCAGGGGAGTGAATAGGGGGTGATCAGGGTGACGGCAGAAGTGGTTAGGGGCAATCAGCCAGAGGCTGGTGAGTGGTTGGAAGCTAACAGTCCTGGATTGTGAGAGGGATGTCTGACCGCCCATTTAGGCCCCATCCCAACAGGGTCAGGCCTAAACAGGCGGTCCCAGATTGAAGAGGGTCAGGGTTGGCTGAGGGACACCCTCCGCCCCATGCATAAATTTTGTGCACCAGGATTCTAGTCATATCATAACTCTGGATTGTGTTTTATCATTTCAAAGCACTATTGTGTAACTTGATCCATTGAATACTTATAGCAACTTCTTTAGGTAATCATGTTTCTTTTTAAAGATGAGTAAAGTGAGAGCCAGGAAAGCTAAGTTACTTGCCCAAGATCACGTAGCTTATAAAGAGTGCATTTGACATGAAACATGTCTATTTTCACTCCAAGCCCTATAGTGTCTGGGATAGTGTATTTGGCTACACTCGACAGGCTTGCCTAAAATGAAAAGAAAAAGATAACATAGGAATTACAACCCTAAAGCAACAGAAACATAGCAAAGAACATTTAAAAACAAGACTTTAGACAAATCTCATAAATCTCTAAGATAAAATGCAGTTTGAGACAGAAAAGGACATAATGACTAGATGCATGAATGTCTGAGGGATGAAAAAATGCATTGATGTAAGAGCAAATTCAGACTCAGATGCCCAGGACAGAGTGTTCTGCACATTGGTCTGCCAAGTTAGAAAAGCCTCCTGTGAAGGCAGCAAAGATTTGTTACTTCCATCCTGCAGATCAAGATACACAAGTTCTCTTGTGTGGGAAAGTCATTAGAAAAGCGGGGAGAAACAGTGCTCAGATTTAGCAGAGAGTCTGTCTCGATTTGTTTCATTGAAGTGCCCGGGACGGGTGAGGGATGGATGGACTCCTGGGATAGGCCACGCAGGAGAATGCCGACTCCACAGCTCTTTGGATCAAGACGTTTGCTACTTGGAAGTACATCAAAGGGAGAGATGTGGAAGAATTTGTCTGTGAGTTATTTCAGATCCAGAAAGTCTTGGGGTTTTTGTTTTTTTCCAAAGATTGATAGAAAGTCTCTCATTATGTGTCTCCAATCACATTGTGGTTTTTCTGAAAGGAAACAAATATTTCTTAAATTGTGTTCCCTATGTAAGAGAAAGTGCCTTGGAAATATTGGCTTTGAGTGAAAGCGGGATTCTTATTGATGCTAGGATCTATTTGGCATGCAACCTCATCAAGGTACTTGAACAAAAGCTATTTCTAAGAGCATTGATAGACTCATAAGCTTAGTTTGTGTCTAAAACACCCAATACTTTAAGCAGAGTTTAATGGGTAACTTCTAAAGGTTAAATTAAAACATGAACTCCCTTTCCCTCCAATCTAATTCAACAGGCATTTACCCAACATTAAATGTGTGCAAGACATCATTATATTGAAAGTCAAGCTCAATTCAGCTGCCTTATTTTTGTTGCTCGTTGTGGCATTTTATTTGCATGTATGTATGGATTACATCCCTAGAAAAAGAATTTCAGGATTTTCTCTCCTGTGTGTTTTCTTCTTGCTTCTTCATGACCCATGATGCCTGCCGAGTTCGCCAATACAGTGAGACCAAACAGTGAAACCAAGCAGGCTGTTCTGCCACTTTTCTAGATCTTTGAGATGCACATCAAATCTTGGGCTGATTACTCCACACTTGTTTAAGCTGCCAGTGAGGTTCACAACAATTTTTCCAGGTCTGTGGCCATCAATTATTTCAAATTCGCTAGTGTAACATGCTTTATCATCACAGTTAGAAATCAGATGATGACTTTGGAGCATGGCCTGATAAGAATCTGGTGTTTGCTCTCTTTTCCGGATTCTTGATACGCTTGAGAGCATCAGCCAGGACATCCATATACAACATGGTGGTCTGGAAGGGTGGGGGAAAGAGCTTGCCTTATTTTTTTAAACAGGTTGACCAGTATTGTGTTTGTATACTTCCCTCAACATCTATCTCACAGAGATTTTAAAGAAAGTCCCTTATAATATTCATTTATATTCTTATTTATTCATTAACTCATTTTTATTTTCACCATTGCTATACATAGTTTTAGCACTGTGGGTAACAGAAAAAAAGAAGGAAGGGTGGAAGAGAGGAGAAAGAAAATGTCCTTAGCTTCTAGAGCTGTGGTTCTCAACCTTTCTAATGCCACAACCTTTTAATACAGTTCCTCATGTTGTGGTGACCCCCAACCATAAAATTATTTTTGTTGCTACTTCATAACTGTAATTTTGCTACTATTATGAATGGTAATGTAAATATCTTTGTTTTCCGATGGTGTTAGGCGACGCTGCTAGTGGTTCTCAACCTGTGGGTCTTGACTGTAGAGCCTGAGACCATGAGGCACTGTATTAAAGGGTCTGTGGCATTAGAAAGATTGAAAACCACTGTTCTAGAGGCTAACAGCCTAACAGGGGAGCTAGCATTCATACAAAACTATGAATGGTACAACTAGAAAGCAATTATGCCCTCACCAGCTGAGCTTTACAGCCACAGACACAATTTGCTTGCTAAGGCAGAAACAGTCTTGGCAAATAAATTAACTTTATTGGATCTCAGTTTTCTCTTTGTGTAATGAGGAAGCTGGATTAGATGATTGCTGAGATTCTTTTACTTATTTGTTTCTCGCCATATTTGACATCTCTTAGTATATATACTAAAAGTGTCATACCAAAATGTCTTTTGTAAATTATTGTTTCCTTTTGAAGTTAAGATATGTAAGTATCAAACATTAATCTAGAATGGGAGAGGCCCTGACAGTCTAAGGGTGAGATTCTTTATAGCTCTGCAATGCTATAAGTAAAAAAAATAAACATATACACACACAAAATAAACAAATAAACAAATGATAAAATCCTATAAGGCGTTTAACATTTATTTAGCATTTTTGTGTGTGTGTGTGAAATAAGAATTATTTTGCTAGGAAAAGTAGAATATACAGGTAGAATAATACTCATTTGATATTGGCAGGATTCCAAATGCAAACAACTACCTGTATTAAAAGAGGGCATGAATAAAGGTACTGAGGCAATGTGCAGAAGGAGAAACTAATGCAAAGGCATGACAGAGAAGGATGAAACAATTAAAGAACAAATAAAGTAGTTCAAGGACACTAAAGACAGGAGGCTACTTGGGTATGAAGGACAAAGAATGTTATAGGAAAAAGCAAGAAAGGTAAGGAGAGAATCTCAGAAGGGACTGACTATTGTGATAGGTCAATAATAAGCTGATCTAGCTCGATACTTGGAAAAGATGACCTGAGGTGAATCAGCTCAAGGTCTTGGGGAACTGCCTAAAAACCAATTTTACAATGAACTCAAAGACCATGCCTGAAGAGCTGGTAAAATAAGCATTGCTTTAGTGCAGAAGAAATGGGCCAAGAGAGATTGTATGGCTGTTGCTGTAGTGCTGAAATTAAGGAGCTATATGTCTGTAAATTGCTGACTGGACAGATGAATAAGAAAATTCAGAATTGAGGAAATCTCCATGTGTCATCCAGACAACTTAAGTATGTTCTAAATGAATATGTAATTCCCTAATCTATGGACTGATTATATTTCCAAGACTTCTCCTAGGGCAATAAAGCAATTCATTTCATTCTAAAATGGCAGATTGATTGGGATGTTTTGGATGATTCTCTCCAGAGGAGGAATTATGAGGAGGACTCGGGCGTTAGACCATATCCCCAAGGCTAGAAGAACTCAATGAAAGAATCCATTTTAAAATCTGAGTAGTGTCAGCCAACAGGAAGCCAGGGGACATATGTTTGAGGGTGCCTCTGACCTCACATAGCAGACACGCACATTACCGACCCCCTTTCCCCTTCCCGCTCCCCTTGGCCCCTCCCTTTAGATAAAACAATGAAAGATGGAGATGGGATAGGGTTAGTGATCCCAGACTTGGCAGATAAGACCTAGAGGAAGGCTGTAATTTGTACTGATAGGAAGAGGAGGATCGAGTTATAGGTGGAAGAAGACATTTCCTGGAAAGTGGGGTGATGACGTGGAAGATGGAATCAATAGGATTTATATAGGAGATGGTACAAAAGAGAGTCTAGACAAAGCAGAGATACCTCCTAGGGGGTGGGAATCAGGAGTATGTGCTCTAAGTGTTTATAATGTAAGAGACCAGGGCAAAGGCCTACCCCTAAATCTGAAGACTAGAAATTTTTAAAAACACAAACACACGAAAACGTCTATACTTTTTTCTATGAATTACATACAGCAGGGCTAAGAATACAGGACCCAGGGTCCAGATGTGTAAGCACCAAGGCTCCTGTTGCAACAGGTACTGCTGAGATGCTTTGTCTTCCAACCCAGCCCCCTGA